>JANHFL010002816.1:71416-91755 GCA_032468155.1 Oxyrhabdium leporinum | reverse complement strand
TTCCCTCAAATGTTGCTAGCTATTACAATCTAGGAAATATATATTTTCTGTAGCAGTCCATGCTTCTCCCCCTGGGATCCAATAATCCCCCAACTATTTAGCCTTTCAAAATAACATATAAAGGTAGTTTTCCCACAAAATATTGAAACAGAGTGAGGTTGAAGCTTGGGGATTGTATTTGATGATGTATTATAGAATGTTGATTGTGGTATACCAGGTTCTGGCTTTACTCTGTTTTGGTTTTTATTATGGTTGTGGGCTGCCCAGAGTTGTGGTACATGGGATGGGTGGCCATATACATCTTTAAAACAAAACAGATTTTGGAAGATTGCAGAAGAAAAGAGGGGAAATGAAATGCAGTTGTGCAGATGTAAGTCAGCTTGGCTGACAGTCATGAAGATGGGTTATAATTTGAAAGGCAAACTGAATCTCCCTTAGAACTATAACCAAATTAATAACATATCAAATTGTAGTGTCCAGTGAGATATCTACAGATCAGCTTTCCTTCCTGTTGTATTTCCTAATGCTTCTTTCTATGTAGCACAGAAGTATTTTGCTTCAAAAGTTAAATTTTATGCAAGCTTTAAGAAATTGAATCCCTCCCCAGAATTTCAGAATAATTGGGGAGCCTGGGGAGAGTGGCCATTCTCTAAATTAACCTTTGTTAGCAGTATATGCAACATCCACGGAATTGTGATATTAATTTATAATACAGAAATTATATGCTACATAAAGCTAATACCCTTTTTTCTCCTGGTGAAGTGCTTTCCATGTGAAATTAATCTTGGGTGATATATATCTTTGTATTGGTCTTCTTTTAACAGCTAACCTGCTACAGAAGGCAACATTCACCTGTATCTTATATAAACCTGTCAATGTTCATTAATATTTATCTTCAAGCTGTCAACATCCAGCTAAAAAGATCTGAGAGATGACATACAGTAGAAGTCAACATTTGACAATATCCATCATATCATGTAGCTGTCACTATTTCATTCTTTTTGGCAGTGGAAATGGTGGACCAGTCAGCATTAACAATGTCTGATATACAGCAGAAACAAAAAGGAAATAAAGATGAAGAGGATCTGATATCCCTTCCAATGACAAATGTTCTCACGTTTCCTTTTTGATTGATAGTGAAGTTTATAATTTCCTGGTAAGATTATGAATCTCAACTACCTATAGTCCAGAAATATGATTTAGTGAATTCTTTTTTTTTTTAATTGAAGTCCAAGCCAGAGAATATTTTTCCACATTTAACTCTCTCTTGCTTGGCCTAACAATTGTAGTTTTGAGACTATAAATGGGTGTTTAATTTAATTTATTTTTTTAATGAATTTACTGGATTTATCTTTCTCAAACATATGGGACATCTGGAATGGACATGTCTTGACATCAGCACTTTATTAAACGTTGTGAAGCAATTTGCTGCATGTAATATGTACAAAAGAAGATAGGAGATGGAAGTCAGTACAAAATTATCTGTGCCTAAAGAAAATGGAAAAATGCATTATGTTAGGGAGATAAGCAGAGAAAATGTAAATGCTACAAAAAAATAGAATGCACCTAAATGCATACGGTGGAGAAAAAAATACATTTAATTGTATGCTAGTTTTTCTTAAGTTTAGAAATTTGCAGCTTTATAGAAGTAGGTAAACCTGAACATGGCACATTTGCCTCTTCCTTATCTAGAACAGCAGCAGTCTCAAGATGTGAATGGAAAACATCTCTCCTCTTTCACTGATATCTTCAACAGTATCCCAGACACAGGCAAATCCTAGGAAATGTCCTTTTCTCAGAGCCTCTCAGTTTTTTATATGGTTAGCAAGTATTGGGGAAATTATTCCTATGGCCTTTAACTTTCTATGTAGAGATGGAAATGATGACACCTTTCTGCTGCTTTAGTTGTCTCATTGCCACCAAGCTAGGTAATTGAAGTAGAAATATTATGTAAGCCTGTGGGGAAAACTGAGTAGGGACTAGGGAAGATTTTATTAGAATACAATCCAGATGGACTTGGACTTTTAAGTCAAACAGTTACTTAGTTTTATTTCTGGGTAGTTAAGCGGTGATTAATACAGTTCTGAATGAGTCGTCTATAGATAATTTAACCATTACTAATCAGAAATGCCCTTCTAATTGGTGGCAGTATTTCATAGTCTCTGACATCTCCATAATATTCATTAATTAAGCAACATATTCATTCCAATGTTGTTGAGAATTCTGTCAATCTTTGCTATTTTTTAAAAAATTCAAACATTAAATGTCAAGTTATGATGCACAAAATTGTATTTATTGATTGAATTGTCTCTTCAATTTGTATAACTGTCCAATTCAAAATGACTCAGATCAACTTGGAACAAATTTGAAACCAGACAAAAACCTCACATCTTGAAAACAAAATTAGCAAATAATATTCATTATTCAACTCCATAAACACACCTCTTAAAAACATTTCTCAGAGCCAGATGTGCTCAATATCCTGATGTCATGCAGGTCCAGGCAGTTCAAATGTGTATCAACATTTATTGTAAGTTTAAGCTCTACAAGAATCTGAACTACTAACAGTCAAAGGAAAGTGGCGGGAGTTAAGAACAGAAGGAATTCAAGGGCTGGATTTAGATCTCTTGTGGATGCAAAGGGATTCATGACTGAGTATGCATTTGACCCCTCCCTCAGACTCAGCATGGTAATCTCTTACACCTGGTCCACAAGAACAGCCAGGTCTTCAGTGCCTTTGAAAAGGCCAAAAGATATGGGGTAAATTTTGGGTGGGTGGGTAAGTTGTTCTACAGTACAAGTATTCTGGCAGAGAAACCCTGTTTTCTGGATCCCCTCAGATGGCACTGCTTAATAAAGGGATCTGGAATATTATACTCCATTTGAATCTGGTGAGGCAGGAAGAATTAATAGGAGACAAGCTGTCCCAGAAATATTGCCAAATTGTTTCTAAAACAGTGTTTCTCAACCTGTGTGGGCTTTAACTCCCAGAATTCCCCAGCCAGCATGGAATTGAAATCCACACATCTTAAAGTTGCCAAGGTTGAGAAACACTATTCTAAAATATAAAAGCAGACCCTGCTATCCTACCATTCTTTTCAATTTGGTTTGCAATTTGGTTTGCAATTTGGTTTGGAACATTAAGAAGACACTTCTGGTTATTCCAGTTGACAAAGTGGTGAAACCCATCTGTCATGCCAACTGCTGAGCAACTACTTTATTAGGAAAATCAAGACACTCTAACTCAAGTTGCAGTACATTGGGCTAATGTATGCATGAATTTGGTTAACCAAGGTAAGTGAATGGCAAATAAATTCAAGTGCAGTTTTCCATTTATACATACCCACTTCAAATATAACATGTTGAAGGTTCTTGGAAAATTACAAAATTAGAATGCTTTAGTGAGGTAATTATATAAAATGCTGCATTAAAACAAAAAAACAACAACAACCCCAAAAGCCCTGGGTTTCCCTTTCCTTAATCTGAAGCTTTCAGCATGCTGACTTTTATGCTTCAGAGAGTTAAGAGCCATGCATTTTAAAGAGAAAAGTTGATTCTGCTTCCCATTATGTTTCTCTTCAGTAAAAATAAGCATTTCATCTGGCTGCCTAGATTTTGATCCTCTAATTCACACACATCACAGGCATATTATGAAAATAATCACACAAAGGCAACTATTTTTTGGAACAATTAAGCACTTCGTTCATTTGCTAAGATGATTGCCTTGATTTTTATTGAAGACAATGGTGAAATATTATATTTGGGATTCATTTTTTTTTCTTTTTCTTTTTTTCTGTTTGCATCTTTAATAATAAGTAATGGCACTCAGCTCAAAGATGCACATTCTTTCTTACACTGTACTCTGTTTTGAAATGGAAACGGGCTGGTCACATAGCAAGAATAACTGCTGGCCGGTGGACCAAGGCAGTCATAGAATGGATCCCACTTGATAAAAAGTGTCCACAGAAGAAACCTAAAATAAGATGGAATAATGACATCAGCAAGTATTCTGGGCTCAATTGGCAAAGCTCAGGACTGTATTTGTTTGAAACATTTGGAAGAGACCTTCATCTTTCAGTGGACAGACAATGGCTATAATAATAGTGATGATGACTTTGTTTTTATGGATACTTTTTATCAACAAATATATTCAGCACTAACTATCCAACCTTGATGGAGGCCTTAGTCCCACTCATTGACTTTATATTATTTTATTTCTGAATCAATTATTTTTTTCTTTCCTCCCTTTGTTAATTCTCTTTTTCTTTGAACAATAATTAATATATTTTAAATAATATCAGTTTTCAACCAACCTTTTAATAATCTGTTACCTGTCCTTGGCCCATTTATTCTAAGAACAAGCACAGAAGCAGTGATGCATGCACAGAGATAACACAGAAAAAAGTGTCTATTCGTTTGGAGAAATCCTGACAAATAATTGAATGCCTAGATCAGATACTATTGGCTGAGTGCATAGGGTAGATGACATACATACAGGTGACTGTGCAAATGCAATATAATCAAATATTTTGATTATAATTGATCATTATCAGAATTTGGCAATTTTGATGTGTGATTTATTCTCAGAAGCCATGTCTTTCAATTTTTGTATTATTGCAATTGGTTTTTATTTTATTTTATTCCCCTCTCAGAGTCACTTGATAAAATGGGTGACCCTACAAATTGAATAAATAAATAAATTTATTGCCAGTTAAGAATCAATACTGAGATGGATGAAGATAGAATTTAAATAGATCAGGAACTTATTGTCCCACACATGTAGGTCCAACTACCTGATTAGGAATAAGTTGACCAAGTCTTGTCTCATTTCTTTATCAGAGGTGTGATGTTACAACTCAATTGCCAAAAAATATCCCTTAATTGTCCTATATGTTGCTGGGTAGATTTTTCTAATTTCTCATGTACACTAAGAGAAGACCATAATTCAGGACTTACTCTCTCTGACAAGATATCTGGAATTGGAATCTGTGTACTGTATCTGAAGTCCAATTAACTGTAAATTGAAAACAAGTACTGTAATTCACAAACCAGTTTACCCTTCTACCACCTCATATTCAGCCTCAATTGTGCACATATTTGAAACAATTATAGCTTCCACCCTGATTTTTTTTTTAAATGTAAAGTTTTTTTATTTTTTAAAAACATACATATCATTACATGGACAGTGTGGTGGCAGAGTATCATTAATTCCAATATAAGAATATGTGTATATATTAGTACAACTAAAAATTACTATAGTTATCCAACTTACATAGTAAAATATTGTTATACATGTCTGTATCAACACTTAATCTTTCATTTTTTTCATTTTTTTCAATATCTCTTACTTCATCTTAATGATAATAACATCATTTTAAAAACATATCTGATAATATCCTTTTTCCAAGATCTGATCTTATTCTCTAATCTTCACTTTGATAGTATTATATAAAAATACACATAACAATATTCCCCCCATTTCTAATTTTTTAAATCTAATCTTTAGTACATCCAATCATTTTTTTCCATTTTTTCAATATTTATTACATCATTCTAATAGTAATATTATTTTTAAACATACGTAGTGACATCCTTTTTCAAAATCTAATCTTAACCTCTAATCTTCACTTTAATAGTATTGTATAAAGATATATATGACAATATTCTCCCTATTTCTATTTTTTTAAATCTATTCTAATTTTAGTACAGCCAATCTTGTTTTTAAAGAAAGTACTTTATTATCCATCATCTCTCATCCTCTTAGAAATTTCCCTTCTTCTCTTTTTAACTTGCCTTCCATCCTCCTCCCTTGGATCTTTATCTTTATCTTTCATTTTAAACCCAACCATTATTTCCATCTCCACTATTTTCTGCTGCCATTCCATCCCTGAGTCTGCCAGATTTTCTATCTTTTCCCCAAAGGTATCGTACAGTTTATTCAATTCTATTTTTCTTTCTCCTGTTATGTATTCTCCCAACTTCATTTCACTCAACTCTATAATCTCTTTTTCCCCCTCCTTTTTCTATTTGTTGTGTAATTTGGTCTGTCTCATCTTCTAAGCTCTCAGTTGTTTCCCTTGTTTCCTGGATTTCTTTGCTTTGATTCATTGTTTCTTGTTGAACATTTTCAGTCTTTCCAATTATTTCGTGTAATAAGTCCTTTATCTCCCTGTAGCCCCCCATTATCGTATCATGAAGTCCTTGGAGTAGCAGAATGACTTCTTTTACAAGATATCTCTGATTCTTCCTGCTGCGCCATCTTATCTTGTTTTAAAGGTTCACTATTCTGTCAGTAATCTGTCACCACTCCAGAGTCTATTCTTTTTGACTTCCCAAAGCCAACAGATTACTTAATCTTAGTAGTGTTCTTCAGGATATACAGTAGTCATAATTTTTTATATTCCACAATTAGTCAATAGGCTCCATTTATAAAGTCCGGGGGATTTCCAAAATTGCTCTTTGAATCCACTCTTTAAATTGCTAGTTAATTCCAGTCTTTAAAAGTCATTCCATTAAATGTTTTCCAGGTTTTCAAGGTTAGTCCTCTAAACACCATAAAATGGAGAAGTATAGGACAGTAAATAATACAGCAGATCTCCAGGTGCTGTTTTCTCTTAACGTTTTTCAAGGTTGTTATTCTAGGAGTATGGCATGCTATATATCCCTTCATCCAGTAGATGTCGCTTTCAATTAAAAATCCACTTTAAGGCTATTCTGCCAATAATTATTTTCAAATTAGTTCAAACAAAGTATCCAGCATAATATCTCATAAAAAAATCCCATATCCAGCATTTCAAAATGCCTCTTCAAAGTCATGCCAGAAGAATTTGCGTTCAAATCTTTCAGTATTTTATAGCTTTAATTTAC
The DNA here is from genome assembly GCA_032468155.1 of Oxyrhabdium leporinum. Taxonomy (NCBI): domain Eukaryota; kingdom Metazoa; phylum Chordata; class Lepidosauria; order Squamata; family Cyclocoridae; genus Oxyrhabdium; species Oxyrhabdium leporinum. Next base: position 84,888 of record JANHFL010002816.1, on the reverse strand, counting down.
TTCCTGTTTGGGTGTTATTTTGCTCCAAATCTCTTAAGTCACCACTAGAAGACATTCCAGAGAGCCTCTTTTTTCGATTAATTTTCTTTTGGGGTCAAGTCCTAAGCACAACTGAAAAATTGCCTCACCCAGCTCCAGTTACTGTCCACTCTCACCACTCCAGCACAATCTTGGTTCCTTCAGCTGTCACAGCTTCGTTGAGGCCATTTTGGCCGCCTCGTTGTCTTCAGTGAAGAGGGAAAGAATCCTGGGCCAAGCAGGAAAGCCGCCGCTCTCCACGACCTGCAGGGTGCCCCTCCTTATCTGTCACACCTACAGGGTGACTTCAGCCCCTCAGGGGGCCCTCCAACGGAGATGAATTGACGTGGGGATACGGAGCCCTGTTCCCCTGCATTGATCCCACCGCGACGTCAGCCCGGAAGTGAAAACAAAAGACAAATTGCAGAAGTATCTTACTCTTTTAAGGCTGATCCTATGGCAGAACACACAGTAAATGCAGCACAGCAGCTAATTATTTCTGTAGCTGAAGCTAAGAGAGAAATCTGGATTAAAACAATAGAGCACAAGTAACCACAAAGTGTGGAAATTGTTGAGTCACCTAACTAATGATCCTACTTGCACTAGAGATCGTGTCAACATGACTGCAGACCAAATAGCCAGTCAGCTTCTTAACAAGAGCAACCTAGATAAAAGGTCATCAAAACACAAGATTAAGATCAATACAAATGAGGAGGAGGAAAGGACTTATTGTTCCCCTTTATTATGGAAGAACTGAGGAAGAGTAGGCCATGGAGAGCTGTTGATTTGGATAACATTGTTATTGAACAGATAAAGCAATTGGACTGAAAGCAAGACAGTGGCTACTAGAAATGTTTAATGAATGCTTGGAACAATGTGACATTCCTAGCATCTGGTGATAGGCTAAGGCTGTAGCAGGTTTAAAAGTCCTTAAAGAGGCCAAAAACCTAAGAGCTATGGTCCAATTTCTTTCTTGTGACATACTTATAAAATCTTTGAAAGAATGATATAACATCGCCTCACTGTAGCTGTAGAACTCCTTGTCATCCCGCAGCAGACTGGATTTCACCTAGAAAAAAGTTGCACCACACAGATCCTGAATCTAACCCAGTATATTGAAGATAGATTCAAAAAAGCCAGTGTAACAGGAACTGTATAGATCTCACTGTTGCATATGATACTATCAATGTTAGAAGACTGAAGCAGAAAGTTTATGATATGACCAAAGATTTTAAACTCACAAATATCATCAGGAATCTGCTTGAGAACTGTATGATTTTTGTGGAGTTCCAGGGAAGGCCAAGTAGATGGAGGTCCAAAGGAATGGCTTACTACAGGGTAGTGTATTGGTTCCAACTCTTTTTAATATTTACACCAATGATCAGCTGCTCCTGAAAGTACTAACAACTCTATATGCTGACAATCGAGCAATAGCTGTAGAGGGAAAAACATTTTAGGAGGTTGAACAATGTTTAACTGAAGCCCTGGTGGAGCTGAATCAAAACTATTGTGATAACCAGTTAAGATCAAATCCAACAAAACTCAGGTATGTGCCTTCCACCTTTGCAATAAGCAGGCTGCTAGAAAGCTGCATATTATATGGAAAGGGATGTTATTAGAGCATTGCCACAGCCCTAAATATTTAGGGCTCACTCTAGATAGGGCCCTAACATATAAGCAGCCTTGTACCAACACTAAATTGAAGTCAGTGGATGAAATAATATTCTCAGGAAATTAATAAGCTCTACCTGGAGTGCCAAACCAAGAGTCCTTAATTTGCTATTCCTCAGGTGAATATGCTTCCCCAGTCTGGTATAAATCAGCACATGCTGGGAAAGTAGATGTTGCTCTGAATGAAGCTAGCAGAATTATTACCGGATGACTTAAACCTACACCTCTAGAGAAGAGCTACCACCCAGCTGACATTGCCCTGCCTGCTGTTCACAGAGAAGAAGCAGTATACAGAGAGAGGATTAAATCTTCTATATTTAGGTAACACGCTCTATATAGTCTACAACCAGCTTATCAAAGATTAAAATCCAGGAAAAGCTTCCTTACATCGACGGAAGACTTCAAAGAATTTGAAAGCAGAGTAGACCTACAAAGAACCAACACTGGAAGGAGCTGGCACCTGGGTCTGATGAAAACTGGGAAGTATGAAAATCATTGATTAGATTGCGCATGGGTCCAAGATTCAGAGACACTCTCAACAAATGAGGTTATCTGGTGGCTTCTACTCTTTGTGATTGGTGTGACATGTAGAACAACAGCACATATGTATATCTGCCCTTTGTGTCCCAAACAGTGTATACGTGAAGACCTCATGACAGCATGACAGAACACAATTAATGTTGCTAGTTCCTGGGCAAGATCTGATAAATTTGTACATATTTTAATCTTGTATTTTATATTTTATGTCATATTGTATGCCTGATTTTAAGTGGGATGCTCCTGACATGAATAAACAAATATGTAACTAACATCCATATCTATTAAAACAAAGGCAGCTAATTCTATATCTGCATTGTGGGATGCATGCTGTGGTGTACCTGAAAGTTCTGCCTTAGGCCCAATATTATTTAATATCACCATAAAATATCTAGATGAGGGGATAGAAGGGGAGCTCATTGAATTTGAAGACGACACCAACCTGGAGGGAATAACTAATACTTTAGAAGACAGACTCAAGATTCAGAAAGACTTTGACAGACTTGAACACTGGATCTTATCCAACAAACTGCAATTCAGTGGTGAGAAAAATAAGGTCTTAGACATAGGCAAGAAAAACCAAATGCACAGATATAGAATAGGTGGTATCTGGCTCAACAGTAGCAACTCTATGAGGAGTTAATACTTAATAAGCTGCCATAAAACTGATGAGACCACACTTGGAATACTGCATTTCATTCTGGTCAACACGATACAAAAAAGATATTAAGACCCTAGAATGTGTAGAGCAGAGCAACAAAGATGATTAAGGGGTCTGGAGGCTAAACCATGTGATGAATTAGGTATGTTTAGTTTAATGAAGAGAAAGACTATGGGTGATAAAATAGTAGTCTTTCAATGATTGAGGGGCTATCACAGAGAAGAAGAGATTGGCCTATTGTCTAAAGAGCCTGAAGGCAGGATAAGAAGTAACATCTGGAAGGTCATTAAGGAGAGATCCTACCTGGAACTAAGGAGAAACTTCCTGACAGTGAGAGCAATTAACCAATGGAACAGCTTGCCTCTCAGAATTGTGGGTGCTTCATCACTTGAGGTTTTTAAGAAAAGATTGGACAACCATTTATCCAGAATGTTATAGGATCTCCTGCTTTGAGCAATGGGTTGAACTACTGAATGGATTGAAGACTTCCAAGGGCCCTTCCAACCCTATTCTATGTTTTAATTCTGTAAGACAGAATGTTTAACATAGCTAGAGTAGCATTGAAACATGCTGGTAGGTTAGTCCCTTAGTACTTTCCCTTAGTACAAACTACATTACGGGGATATGGTGAGAATAAAATAAAGGGAAATCTAAATGAAAATCACTAGAGTCCTACACAAAAGCTGGGCTTGGATATAAAAGCAGCAAACAATAATATATTATATCCTAAAATAAATCTTATTCTGATAATATGCCAATTTAAACCAAGGAATATAAGCAAATGAAAGACACAGGGAATGGACACAAGAAAACTGTTGTCATAGTTGTTTTTCTGCATGATTCTTATTGCCCACATGGAAATGATGTAACAGACTTCATAAATATCAACTTGTAGATATATCAAGACAAGTGTTTGAAAAATAATCCTATATAATTAGGGACTTTGATAGCACTGTTACCGAAAAAAGATTAATATACAGAAAGTGCAAAATTTTAACTGTATAGAATAAATTCAGTTATTAATCCTTCAATTATTTAAATACCCCCAGCTGGAATCAATTAAATGCTATAAACATACTCCTTGGGAGACATTTCTTTGTTAATAAATTATATGACTTCTGAGGAGTTTTTGAAGTATATACATTTTTCTCTGCAAGAAATCATCTGCTGTACAATACTACCAAGATAGTTAATTGAAGATGCCAGAATATTAGTCTCATTTTATGTTTTTCTTGGAACAGAAGGAAAAAAAGCTGCTGTGGTTTGCAGTTAAATTAGCAATTGGCATTATGAAGAAAAGAGGGACAAATCCCAACTTATTTATACTAACTTTCTGATAATATTTTAATATGAATATCTGTGAAGGAACAGATTTATCTATACAGCAAAGAATATTATTTAGTGCAGCATATCTAAATGTGGTTAGAAGTCTGCTATTTCTTTTTTTTAAAACCAACAAAGACACACATAATTATTTGATATTGCTAGGGGATATGTAACAGACCATGTATTGCTATGCTATGAATACTTCCTTTGAATGAACCATGAATAGGTAGTGTCTATGAATAAATAAACAAACTATATAATCAATTTATAACGGATTTTTTTATTAGCAGAGCTATGTTCTTCATTTTTTAAAGTCACCAGCAGATGGCTCCTTAACCTATCTAATACCACTTTAAGTTATGATAGTTAAAGTATTTCAAAATAATTGAAAATATTTTCTTCAACTATTTAGGTTGTATTTTGGTGATGGTTCACATTAGGCTTTAACGTTAGTTAGCAAAACTTTTTACTTTGTTTTTATTTTGGTTAGAAACTGAGTAGTATAGTATCACCCTCTGAAATGAAATGATTATGTGTAGGTATAACAGTCCTGCTATGTATAAATCTTTTCCACTTAAAATTAGAATTCTTAATAATACTGTACATATCAATTTAGAACTATTTGAGTGCCAGCCTACAAGGAATGTCAGATTTCCCAAAGATAGAAGTATTAGCCTATATCCTTCCTGCTGTCTTGAAGCTGACCTTCCTGTTTTCTTTCTCCTCTTGCTTAGGCACACCCAGACACCCCTCAGGTGAGATGGCAGAGGTAGATGGTAGCACTGAAGTGCAGGGCAACCAAAAGACAAGAAATGGGGGGAGTTGAAGCATATGCTGTGTAAATGCGGGTTTTCTGCCAAATGTCCAAATTTTGTTCATGTGACCATTGGGGTGCTGGAATGGCCGTAACTTCAAGAAGTAACTATCATCATTCAGTGCTGTTGTAACTTTGAACAGTTGCTGAATGGTTGTAAAGCAATGATTGCCTGTATTCTTGGTCCAGAATGCATCTGCTCATTTATTAGCCAGCCATAATAGGTTTGGCAGGAAGTCACTGATACAGACTTAGTGCAAGTTTGAATAGTGTGATATTTGAATTAGTACAAATTACAAATTGATACCAGATCACATTTAATGTGAGCCAAAATTCTATTCATGTGAGATCATCATGCATACAGCTGAGGCTAATACATATGCATTTGCCATTCAAGTTTTAGACATTGTTTTCTGCACTAAATGGAGAAAAGGAAGATTCAGTTCATTCAGAAAAGCTCAAAAAAAAGAGCTAATTTTGAAGAATTACAACAGAATACAGGAGATATATTCTCAGCTGTTCCACTGGTTGAGAACAATCAACCAGTGGAAAGGCTTGCCTTCAGGAGTTGTGGATGCTCCGTCACTGGAGGCTTTTAAGAAGAGACTGGACATTCATTTCTCTGAAATGATACAAGGTCTCCTGCTTGAGCAGGGGGTTGGACTAGTAGACCTTCAAGATCCCTTCCAACTATGATGATGATCATGATCATAAAGATAGCAGATATACTTTAGGTATGGATTTATCCTCTGGCATATCTGTCCGTCCTTCCTTCCTTCCTTCCTTCCTTCCTTCCTTCCTTCCTTCCTTCCTTCCTTCCTTCCTTCCTTCCTTCCTTCCTTCCTCCCCTTATTTATTTATTTATTTAAAACATTTACGTGACCTATCTATAGATAGGAATATTTAGATTTTTTTGTTTTTATTTTACTTTATGTAACTACTCTGATTTTGTTAAAATAAACTGAAGTTACAAGTATATTCTTTTAAACTTTTAATTCATTAATAAACAAATAAAATCTGTGTTTGGAGATGGAAACAATTACTGCATTTTCCATAGAAATACCAATTAGAATAGTGTAAATTCCAATAATGTGACAAATCATTTTGTGTAATACATTAAGTATTCTAATTGAGACCTACTGGCATTGGTTGCCAGAAAGTTTCTAGCTATAATGCAGAGATAGTCATTACCTATTAAAAACATAGACAAAAAATTGAAACTTATGCAAGGAAAAACAAATGCACAGGTATAGAATAGGTTAATATCAAGTATCAAGATCACATGAAGTTTTAATAGTTTTATACTGCACTGGTAAGACCATATTTAGAATACTGTGTCCAGTTTGGTCACAATACAAAAAAGATATTGAGGCTCTAAATGAGTGCAGAGAAGAGCAACAAAGACGATAAGGGAACTGGTGGATAAAGTGTATGATGAACAGTTGCAGGAATTATGTTCTAGTCTAGTGAAAAGAAGGACTAGCGGAGACATGATAGCAGCGCTCCAATATTTAAGGCACTGCCACAAAGAAGAGGGAGTCAACCTATTTTCCAAAGCAACAGAAGGCAGGACAAAAAGCAATGGATGGAAGCTTAACAAAGAGAGATCCAGCCTAGAATTAAGGAGAAACTTCCTGTCAATGAGAACAATTAACAGCTTGCCTCCAGAATTTGTGGATGCTCCATCGTTGGATGTTTTCAAGAAAAGATTGGACAGCCATTTGTCTGGAATGGCATAGTATCCCCTGCTCAAGCAGGGGGCTGGACTAGAAGACCTCCAAGGTCCCTTCCAACTCTGCTATTCAATATTCTGTATAAAGCATTTTATGGCTTGGACCTCACAATCTTTGTGTTTATTTTTGTGTGCAGAAACATGTGAATGAATGTCTGGGAAGGGATGGTGCTAAATCCCACCCGAGGGTTGGCAATATGAGCGTCTTTGGGAATTCTCTCTAAAGACGCAGTCTTACAGAATTTTTTTCTTCTAGTGATCAATATACACCCCTTCCTAATATCATTGTGGAAAGATGAATGTTGTTTTCTTGTAAGTTTTCTTGTATAGAGTAGGAGTAGAGTAGAGTAGAGTAGGAAGGGACCTTGTAGGTCATCTAGTCCAGCCCCTGCTAAAGCAGGAGACCCTATATCATTTGTCAGATGGTTGTCCAGTCTCTTTTTGAAAGCTTCTAACAATGAAGCATCCACAACTTCTGAAGGCAAGCTGTTCCATTGGTTGATTGTTCTGTCAGAAAATTTCTCCTTATTTCTAGGTTGATTCTCTCCTTGATCAGTTTCCATCCATTATTCCTTGTCTGGCCTTCAAGTGCTTTGGAAAATAGGTTGAACCACTCCTGTCTGTGACAGCCTCTCAAATATTGGAACACTGCTATCAATGTCACCCCTGGCCCTTCTCTTCACTAGACTAGCCATGCCCAGTTCCTCAACTGTTCCTCATGTTTTAGCTCCAGTCCCTTAATCAACCTTTTGTTGCTCTTCTCTGCACTCTTTCTAGAATCTCAACATCTTTTTTATATTGTGTGGACCAAAACTGGATGCAGTATCCTGGGTGCAGTCTTACTAAGGCTTTATAGAGTGGTATTAGTACTTCCCTTGGTCTTGATTGAATCCCTCTATTAATGCAACTTACGATTGCATTGGCTTTTTTGGTTACCGCCGCACAGTGTTGCTCTTATTTAATTGATTGTCCACTAAGACTCCAAGATCCCTGTCAGAGTTAGTGCTATTAAGCCATGTTTCACCCACCCTTTATATCTACTTTTGGTTTTTCTTGCCTAAGTGTAAGACTTTACTTTTCTCTACACTGAATCACATTTTGATATACAGGGCCCAGTGTTCAGGTCTGTCAAGATCCATCTGGATCTTGAGCCTATCATGTAGGGCAGGGGTGTCAAACTCGATTACAGAGGGCCGCATCAGGATTGTGTTTGACCTCGGGGGACAAGGGGGGCTGTGGTCAGGGTGGGCGTGGGCAGCATGATGTTACTCATGTCGGGGGGCATCTGTGGTGGCCTGAGCCCTCTGCCAGCAAAAACGGGCTCCCGAGCTCCATTTTCAGCTGCAATGATGTTCTGCAACCTTCTGCCAATGAAAATGGAGCTTTGAGCTCCATTTTCGCTGGCAGAGGCACTGTGGGCCAGTCCCTCGCTGTTTCCAGGGCGGCCCCATGGGTCAGATCTAAGCACCCTATGGGCCAGATCTGCCCCCGCAGCCTCGAGTTTGACACTCCTGATCTAGGATGTTGGCTATTCCTGCTAACTTAGTATCATCTGCAAATTTGATCAGTTCCCCTTCTATTCCTTTTCTCCACATTAAATTTCATTTTGTTGGATAGGGCCCATTGTTCAAGTCTGTCAAGATATTTTTAGATCCTGAGCTTGTCTTCTGGGGTGTTGGCTATTCTTGCCAGTTTAGTGTCATCCACAAATTTGATGAGTTTTCCTTCTATTCACTCATCTAAGTCATTTATGAAGTTATTGAAGAGTACTGGGCCTAAGACAGAACCCTGTGGCATCCCAATGATTACATCCCTCCATATAGATGTAGTACCATTAAGGACTACTTGTTGATTACGGATTGTCAGCCAGTTACAAATCCAGGGGTGGGCTTCTGGGGGTCCACGGGGGGTTGGGCAATCCTCTTGCTAAGATTCTGTGCAGTTCAATGAACCCCCAAATCCCACTCCTGCCCTGCCCAACCCCACCTTCTGCTGTTTCCGGCTGCATTAGGTAGCCACAGTTTCAGAAGCAGAGAGAAGCAGCCGGATTCCTTATAGGCAGTGGTGAAATCTAGCCGGTGGCAGAAATTTTGAATAGTTCGCAAATATCACCTCTGGCTGGCCCCACCCCTGCCGCCTGGTCGCCGCTGACCCCTGCCTGCCCACTCGCCCCACCCTACCCCTACTTATCTCGCCTCCCTGGCATAGCAGCACGCTGTGTGAGTCCTCACTTGCACACCATTGACCACACAGTCTGCAGCTTGCCTGCCTGTCTGCCTATGCCTGCTGCCTGCCTTCAGCGTCTGAATGCCTGCTGGCTGAATGGAGAGGCCTCTTGCCGATGGCTTCTTCTCCTTGTAGCACTGAGATGCTTGGGTTTTGAAATGGCAGCTTCTCCAGCTGCTGAACTCCTAGCACTCTTGAAATCCAGCTCAGCTCAGTGCTACAAGGAGAAGAGGCAGCAGAGCTGAATGCCAGGCTGTTGCCTTCCCAGACTCCTAGGACTGAAGCTTGTATTTTTCAGTGCAGGCTAAGGCAGCAGATTGAAAGATAAAGCTGTGACTCTGTGAGTCTACGAGCAACTCAATCTGCCTACCTGCTTTGCCTGATTTTGGGTAAGTTGTTCTTTTTTTATATATAAAAAATTCAATATTTACAATGGTATGTGTTGTGAGTTAATTTTGTGAGTTTGCTTGCTAGCAAGTTTTATGTGACATATCTATAGCTTTTATATTTTGAAATTATATGATCATGAATGTCACATGACCATGTAGCCATGCCCACCCAGCCACGCCCACCCAGTCAGTCATTAGGGCGGAGAACCTGTTGCTAAAAAATTTGAAGCCCACCCCTGAATGCTCCACATGTTCCTATGACATTTCTTCGCCTGCCCATAGCTCTCAACTACAGTTCTTACCTGCCGGTACACTTGTCCAGGTCCTGTATCTTGTCAGTTCTAGGTCTATGAAGAGAAAACTTTTCTATCTCAGAGGACAAGAAACTGTAAAAGTGAAAGTTACCTATGAAGCTCACTCAGATGGCCTACTTTGCATAATTGTAAAGATAAAAGAAGTGGAGGAAAGTTAATGGATGTTAACATAGTAATAGATACATTGCACAGGGGTATCTTGGTATGTAATAGTTGTAAACCTCAAAATAGCAACAGTATGCTCAGACTAAATTATTTTGCTTCACAACTGATGTGTCTGAAACAGAATTTGGTATCCCTCACACAATGATTTCGCAAGTGATTGCATAGAATAACCTGATCTGTCTGGTTTTAGTTTCAATTTGGAGACCAATTCTTATGTTACTGTTAGAGCTGGGGACTGCTTCTGCTCACTTTCATGTCTTATGTTCATGGCCATGATATTAGATCATTGACCAAATGGCTATGGAAAATTGCTCTATTTCCTACATGTATTCTTATTTGCATCCATTATAAAGAAGAGTATTCATGTACATCTCATGTTTCCTGCTACTGAATCGGGAGTCTGGCAATTCAGGATTTTGAAAACTCAAGGACTGACTTTGTTATAGGGCCTGTCTTGGTCTTAAAAACTGCCTCCTTAAAGTCCCACCATCAACCATCCCAATGTAATATTTTAAATATGTACTTGAATATAACTCCCATTTTTCCTGTACAGCACAACGCATGGTCATGCTAGCTAATGAGGCAAACATAGTCTTGCTGAAAATAGTAGCTCTTACAGGAGAATTAACAATGTCCTGAAAATTTAGTACACATTAAATCAACTAACGTTTCAATTAATAAGCAGTAGATTTAAGCAAAAATATTCAGTTTTAAAATCTTGTTGAATTTTAAACTTTTATTTAAATGTAACTGATCAATTAGAGGGAAAATAGTTAAATCCTTTAAATTAGTGGTTTCCACTAGCATCTATGAACTACATCAGGGGTGTCAAACTCAATTTCACTGAGGGCCGCATCAGGGTTGTGTTTGACATTGGAAGACCGGGGGGGCATGGAGGGGGGTCGGGGGTGTGGCCATAGTGGGCATGGCCATAGTGGGCATGACACAGGACTGGGACTGTCACAAGTGTGGCCAAGAGCTAAGGCAGGACTTCCCCCGAGATCCTCACTCACACTCATTATAATCTTCCTTCCTTCCTTCCTTCCTCCTTTCCTCTTCATTCCCCTTTCTTCTTCCTTCCCTTTCCTTATTTTTTCTTCCTTGCTTTCTTCCCTTCTTTTTCTTTTTCTTTTTCTTTGTCTTTCCTCTTTCTCTTTTTCCTTTTCTGTTCATTTCTGGCATACTCAAATGCAAAAGAGGTAACATTTCTCCCTTTGTTTTTAGTTTGTTTTGATAGCCTTCTGCCAGTGAAAACAGAGCATGGGGGGGACTGCATGTGGCCCCCGCATCCTGTTTTCAGCCTGGACAGCCTCCTGAAGCCCTCTACCAGCAAAAATGAAGCCCGAGGGGGCCACACACAATGCCCCTGAGCTCCATTTTCATTGGCAGAGGGCTGCAGGCCGTTGTGGCCAAAGATGGGGTGGGGGGCCTGCACGTGGCTCCCCTGAGCTCCATTTTTGCTAGCAGAGGCACTGCAGGCCGGTCATTTGCTATTTCCAGGCTGGCCGAGTGGGCCGGATCTAAGCACCCCGTGGGCAGGATCTGGCTCATGGGACTTGAGTTTGGGACACCCCTGCATTACAACATATAGAAACTAACAAAAAATACTATGGTAACAAACTTATTTTTTCCTCCAAGCTAGATGCAGCTGCTGGTCCTGACTTCAAAATTTGGGAAATATGAAGCCACCCCCCAAAAAAAATTTTCTTTCAAAAAATTGTCATTACCTTCAATTACAATCATTTTTCTAGGCTGGAAAGGATATTGCTTCCTTGAGTAAAGAGTAGTAAATAATGCTTCCACAATTTGTTTTGTTTGTTCTTCAAATGTCATTGAATTGTTCATGTTCAGATGCGTATATCAAACAGAAGTTTCTGTGTTATTTTTCTAAGAGTTGTTTCTTTTGTTGTCTAGAAGAGATCAAACATAAACAGCCTCCAGCAACTTCCTTCATTTACAGGTCAGAATATATAATACTCCTCAGAACAGGAAACATAATTTACAAAATAAAATTATGTGTGTTTCCTGTGATACATTGGTAGCCACACTGTAGCCATTTTCATATATTGCCAACTATTATAAATAAGAAAAATTAATTACCAGAAACCGATATCAAGTCCACCAATGCTTTCTCTTCTACTATTCAAGACTCAGTTGGCTAAAAGGAAGTAGAATTTGATATTTGATATTGTATGCATAACCTTTGGACTCCAAGACAACTCTGTTGTTTTTTGATACTACCCCATCTAGCTTCTAGCAGAGTTTTATCCTGTGTTGTTTTTAAAGATTGACTAAGCTTGGCTCTGCACTGCCTTCTACCTGAACTTCTAGATATTTGTTATTATTTAATTTTTTTGGTTGCCCTGCTCCAGTGAGCTCATGGATCTGGCAATTGCACTGAGACTTATATACCGCTTCACAGTGCTTTACAGCTCTAAGCAGTTTACAGAATCAGCATATTGCCCCCAACAATCTGGACCCTCATTTTACCAACCTTGGAAGGGTGGAAGGCTGAGTCAATCTTGAGCCAGTGAGACTTGAACTGCTGTCAGCCGGTGGTGAGCAGTAGCAGCCTGCAGTACTGCAATCTAGCCACTGCACCACCATGGTTCATATATTATGCTTATAGCAGCTGAGAAATATAATTCATAGATGTTACCATAACCAGGAAAAAAGGCCCTTAACACTGTCAGGACCCACGGCCCAGGGTTATAAACAGGTCTTCAATGCCTTCTGAGCATTGTCTTCTGAGAGGCATTTCCAGGGAAGCAATGGTGGAACTGAAAACAACTTCAGTTTTAGTGGAAAGTTTTAATAGCCATAGTGGAAAGTGGAACCAGTGCTGCCCCACTCAATACTGACACACGTCAGTATTGGTTTAGAGAGAACTTTATTTCGTCTTTTCCCCAGTGGTTCTGTTTCAGGTTTCAGCTCATCCAGAGGTGAAATCTAGCCAGTTCGCACCGGTTCAGGGGAATTGGTAGGGAAAATTTTGATTGGTTCAGAGAACCGGCAAATATCACCTCTGGATGGCCCTGCCCCTGCCTACCTGCTCACCACTCGCCCCACTCCCTGCTCACCCCGCTGACCCGCCACTTGCCCAATCACTGTTCATCTCGCCTCTCCACCCCAGCATAGGCTTAGCAACCTTTATAAGTTTACCAAGCAATTAGTCACCAGTGTCTCTGCCTGCCTTGCCACGAGGATGTGCCTGTGCCCCAACTGCTCCTGATCTGCCTGCCTGTCTGCCTGGGTAAGTAAGCTGCTGCCGCCTCTTGCTTCTCTTCCCACTGGCGCTGCATTCCTGTGCAGCCTAGCTAGCTGTGCCCCCCCACGGTGCGCGGAGCTTGCCTGCCTCGTTTCCCTTCCCACCGGCGCTGCGTCCCCGCATGGCATACCTAGCTGCGCCCCCCCATGGTCCGTGGAGTTTGCCTGCCTCTTGCTTCCCTTCCCACCAGCGCTGTGTTCCCGTGCGGCCTAACTAGCTGCCCCCCCATGGTCCCCAGAGCTTCCCTTCCCTGCCTTCCACGCTGTCTTCCTTCCTTCCCTACTCCCTTCCGCACGCGGCCCCACCATGTTTACCTGCCTTCTTTGCGGGGAAGGGAAGCAGCTTCTTCCC
>JANHFL010002816.1:57853-71316 GCA_032468155.1 Oxyrhabdium leporinum | reverse complement strand
CTTTGGATCAAAAATAGTTGTCCTAGGATACACTGTTTAATTCAGCTAGAGGTCATGACAATGGAAGTTTTAGTAATATATTGATATTTATCATATTATAAATTGAAACTGATATTTTTTTCAATGTTTATTTGACCTCATGAACCTCTGAACTGCTTCACTAGGTAGCACAGTCCAGGAAATCTCCACAAGAAGGGTAAAACTATTTCTATAATAACAGAAACTTGGAGGTCTGATAAAGCTTCCTCCTCCTTCTGATTAGTAAATTAGGGAAGCATTTGCCACTTCTGAATGTTGCTTCATTTGCAACCCCAAAAATGTTTCAGTTCCTTTTGTCTAGCCAATGGATCTTGGGAATCTACTTTAAAATCATCTTCCTTAATTTATACATAGCCTCAATAGCTGATTCTCAATATGATTCTACTATGCACAACTCAGCTAATGTTAAGTAAAGTGAAATGTTAACATGATGTTAACTGAAGAAGATAAATGTTCACATGATACCTAACTCAAACATACTGCACTGAGTCTCTCTCTCTCTCTCTCTCTCTCTCTCTCTCTCTCATATCATTTGATTTCTATGTCACCCATTTTGCTGAGATACCTCTAGGCAGCTTATAGTCAAGGAATTAAAATACCACACAAAACATTAAAACACTAAATAAGAATCATATATTTAAAAACTTGGGTATAATCAGTCTATGATCTGCCAAACCCAATTTAAAGTATGTGGTAAGGTTGGGCTCAAATATTTAAATGTTGCTCCCCAACACTATCCAATAGATTAAGATTACTCAGAGAGGCATTGTTTGTAGTTCCACAGGTGGATAATATTTTTTATTGATTATAAGCCAATTCTGAGCTGCTCTAGAAAGAAGAAGAGTATATTAGTTAATTGTCTTATTTCTAGAAAAAGCACTCTCTATACCACTCCTTATACAAAGGGAAGGAAAAAAATTGATTGCAGCATAGCATAGTCACTGCTCGTTTTAAAGAGAACTGTTACTTGTCATGTCTAGATAAATTATTTTAACAGCGGAAGGATTTAAGCAAATTGATTATTTCGTTAACTTTTATTTTTAGAACAGTTGTCTTTTGATGATTAGGGATATGTGATTTAAACTTGAAAACAGGGTATTTGGTTTATGAAGATTTTAAAAATAAATATTGCTTGAGTGAGATATTGCAAAAGAGTGTTTCTCTGGTAGAAACTTCATACCTTAAATTTTCTAAAGACAATCCATGTATAAAAGGTACATCTTTGTAGAAATTTATTTTTAATTCTTACATCTTTATATCAGGTTTAATTAATTCTTTATTATATAATTGATTTGCTCTTGAATTTTGCTATTAAGTGTTTTGATTTCCATGGATATATTTTTATTTAAATTTTAATATTTCCACTGAAATGTTTTAACTTATTAAAAATTATCTTAAGCATAATTTTAATATAAAGATGAGATATAAATGTAATTAACAGTGAATAATTGGAAACTGTAAACAAATATTCTTATTTTCAGTGCTGCTGGTGGAGAAATCTTTGACCAGTGTGTAGCTGAAAGAGAAGATGCCTTCAAAGAAAAAGATGTTAAGGATCTCATGAGGCAGATTTTACAAGGAGTTTCCTTTTTACATCAAAACAATGTAGTTCATCTTGACTTAAAGGTAAGATAATAATTCTGAAGAATTGAAGCAATATTAAGAATCCATTTTCATCATAAACACATCATTATAATAAAAGTTGTTTTATTTTTTTAGGTGTTCTGGTTGCTTATTTTGAAGAAAACATTGTGACAGTTAGAGGTTTTGATTTTTGGTGGAAAAGACTTCTGTCTACAGTAGAACCTCCAGTCACGACTGTAATCCGTTCCATGACTTCGATCACAACCGAATTTGGTCATGACCGAAAGCGAGACTGACTGCACGTGCGTGTGAAAAAAAATGCCGCGGGAGGGGAAATCATTGCAGAAGGACAAATTGCTGCGGCTGTGTTTGATTACCATCCGAGTATTTGTTTTCTGAAATTTTTGATCATCACCCGATGTGGTTGTGGTCAGAAGCATTGGTGACCAGAGGTGCTACTGTATTTAGGAACTTTCTTCTACCTCTGCCAAACTGTTCTTCAGTTGACCCCAATATGTACAGCAGGTTATTTTAGCTCTGTTTTTCTTCCTGATGGTCAGTTATACATCCAAATATAATGTTATACAATTTTATAGAGCCCGGACGGAGAATTTTCTAATATCACACATTTTGGTACATATTTGTTGTGCACATGTGAACCAGCTTTTGCCTTGTTCTTCAATTTCTTGAAACATTAATAGGAAACCTGGCGTACCTGCCAGTTCAGATACCTGCAGAGGGGAAGGGAACATATTTATGTAAATGCAGATTAAAAACCTACAATTTTAGATAAGTAATTTAATCTATATGGTTTTTTTTTATTATATGTTTGGGGTGATTAGTGTTTACCTCCCGTGTGATAAGGCAGTACATCAAGCCAAAGAAGGATTGAAAACAAAAATTTTTATCACAATGATGTTTGAACTCTGACATGACTATTCCTACTAATGCTTGAAACTGTAGTGCTATCTTGCAGACGTCTGATTAAGGGATGCTATGTTGTATATAATGGAAAATGATAATGCATTTATTTTAGTCTGGTTCCTAGATGAATTAATTCCAGTTGATCTACAGTGTTACAAACTAGTGTTATTTCTGAGCAAAGCATTTGTAAGGACAGGCAAACTCTACTTTGATTCTCCAAATAAGATAACCGATAAAATATTAGTGCAGTGCCACAGAAGCTAAAGAAGATTGCACATCCAGAAAATGCAAGAAACTCTTGATGTCAGAAAAGGGAGGCCGAAGAAATATGTGCAATATTGGTATATGGGAAGATCCGTGATCATCTTAAGGAAAACAATAGTATCTGGTGTGAAAACCAACTTTTCCTTTGGAATTTCAAATAGTTTCATTAATTTTGCTGTCACGACATAACATTGGTATTGAAATCATTGTTTTCAGTATCACTATCCAGAGATCCAGTTACCAGAGATTTGAATGTTAGGACAAAAAAGATATATACAGAGATATAATCTTGCTGTAGGATATAAGGCATTATTATTATGGTTCGTTGTATAATCAGAATTGGCATTTTACTCTTGCTTCTTTGCACATGCTACTTAGCAGCATTTGTGGGAGCCCTTTGAGGAGCTTCTCTATGGGTAGGACTCAGCAACTGAATAGCAAATCACGCTGCTCCCATTCTGCCACTTGGAGATCTCATGACATCATCACTGGATGAATACCTGGAAATTTTACAAATATACCAGCAATTTTTTAACTAAGTTCTCTTCTTAATGTACCTTTTTATTATTTTCCATCTTGGGATTTATAGCATCATGTAAGCTTTTGTTTCAAAGTTTAGGCCTAAGGATCTAGCACCACCAACTGCAGCAATATTTACATTAGTAAAAAGTGCACACTTTACATACAATAATTACAGGTTTTGCTGTCTGTAAAAAAATACATTTAATTTGGAAAATAAGACTTAAGCCCAAAATATCTTATACTGACTAATCAGACAAGCAAAACCTTACATCACAGGTACAGTGTACACAGATAAATATACACACATAAAAGGAGCTCTGTTGGAGTCCTTGTAGATATGCTCAGATCAAGTTGTGTATTCTTTTGTAAAATGACAGGTGTGGAGACGAGATTTGTTGTGTCAAGACATTCCGACCTGCATCTCAGTTAAGATAGAGATTTGTATCACCAGTGCAAGATTCAGGTTCAACTTGGCAGTTCAATTTTAACTTTATTTTATTTTATTTTTAATGTAAAGTTTTTTTTAAAGCATACATATCATTACATGGACAGTGTGGTGGTTGAGTATCATTAATTCTAATATGTATACCCACACACACACACATTTAGTACAAATAGAAATTACTATGATTATCCAACTTACATAGTTTAATATTGTTATACATATCTGTATCAACACTTAATCTTTCATTTTTTCATTTATATCAATACCCATTACTTCATCTTAATGATAACATTATTTTGAAACATATCTGATAATATCCTTTTTAAAGATCTGATCTTAATCTCTAATCTTTACTTTGATAGTATTATATAAAAATATAACAATATTTCCCCCATTTCTAATTTTTAAATCTATTCTAATCTTTAGTAATCCAATCGTTTTTTCCATTTATTCAATATTTATTATATCATTCTAATAGTAATATTATTTTTAAACATACCTAGTGACATCCTTTTTCAAAAACTAATCTTAACCTCTAATCTTCACTTTAGTAGTATTGCATACAGATATATATATAACAATATTCTCCTTATTTCTAATTTTTTTAGTCTATTCTAATTTTAGTACAGCCAATCTTGTTTTTAAAGTACTTTGTTATAGAGAGTATAAAGTACTCTCATCCTCTTAGAAATTTCCCTTCTTCTCTTTTTAACTTGCCTTCCATACTCGTCCCTTGGATCTTTATTTATATCTTTCATTTTTAACTCAACCATTATTTCCATCTCCATATTTTCTGCTGCCATTCCACCCCTGAGTCTGCCAGGTTTTCTATCTTTTCTCCAAAGGTATCCTACAGTTCATTCAATTCTATTTTTCTTTTCCTTTTATGTATTCTCCCAACTTTATTTCGCCCAACTCTATGATCATCTCTTTTTCCCCTCCTTTTTCGATTTGTTGCGTAGTCTGTTCTATCTCATCTTCTAAGCTCCCAGTTGTTCCCGTTTCCTGGATTTCTTTGTTTTGATTCATTGTTTCTTGTTGCACATTTTCAGTCTTTCCAATTATTTCATGTAATAAGTCCTTTATCTCCCTGTAGCCCCTCATTATTGTATCATGAAGTCCTTGGAGTAGCAGAATGATTTTTTTACAAGATACCTCCAATTCTTCCTGCTTCGTCATCTTGCCTTGTTTTAAAAAGTCCAAATAGTATTCACTATTCTGTCAGTAATCTGTCACCACTCCACAATCTATTCTTTTTGACTTTCCAAAGCCAACAGATTACTTAATCTTAGTATTGTTCTTCAGAATATACAGTAGTCATAATTATTTATATTCTACAATTAGTCAATAGGCTCCATTTATAAAGTCCGGGTTTTTATCCAAAATTGCTCCTTGAATCCACTCTTTAAATTGCTAGCTAATTCCAGACTTTAAAAGCCATTCCATTAAATGTTTCCTAGGTTTTCAAGGTTAATCCTCTAAACACCATAAAATGGATAAGTATAGGACAGCAAATAATACAGCAGATTTCCAGGTGCTTTTTTCTCTTATCAAAGTTTTTCAAGGTTGTTATTCTAGGAGTATGGCATGCTATATATCCCTTCATCCATTAGATGGTGATTTCAACCAAAAAATCAACATTAAAAATCCACTTTAAGGCTATTCTGCCAATAATTATTTTCAAATTAGTTCAAACAAAGTATCCAGCATAATATCTCATAAACAATCACATATCCAGCATTTCAAAATGCCTATTCAAAATCATGCCAATAGAAGTTGCATTCAAATCTTTCTGTATTTTTCAGCTTTAATTTATTTCCTGTTTGGGTGTCATTTTACTCCAAGTATCTTAAGTCACTGCTAGAAGACATTCCAGAGAGCCTCTTTTTTGGATTAATTTTATTTTAGGTTCAAGTCCTAAGCACAATTGAAAAATCACCTCACCCAGCTCCAGTCACTGTCCACTCTCACTATTCCAGCACAATCTTGGTTCCTTTGGCTGTCACAGCTTCGTGGTAGCCATTTTGGCCACCTCGTCTTCGTCTTCAGTGAAGGCGGAAAGAACCATGGATTCAGCAGGAGAGCTGCCACTCTCCATGACCTACAGTGTGCCCCTCATTATCTGTCACCCCTACAGGGCGACTTCAGCCCTTGGGGGGGGCCCTCCGACAGAGATGAGTCGACGTGGGGATACGGAGCCCATTCCCCTGCATCGATCCTGCCGCAACGTCAACCCAGAAGTAATTTTAGATCCCAAAAGCAGTTCTACAATGACATTGCCATTTACTGAAATATATTACAATAGCACCCAATTTAGGGACTTCATCTAAAATGACATTCTGTTAAGATCAGAATGGTTTAGGTATTTTTGGTTTTCCTGTTATGGGTTGGTCTTCCAATCAGACATCTTTTCTTTTCTTTGATATATGTTAATTCATTGTAAGCTGCCAAGAGTCATTGCATAGTTGGACAGCCTTGAAATTGGAATATTATATTAAATTAAATTAAATTAAATCAGTAGCCCTTAAAATTAAACAATTTCATACCATACAGTAGTCAATAACTATAGGTGGATATTAGCTAACTGAAGGCATCTTCAAGAAAATGTAACAGAATCATAATAACACATCCTTGAATAAAGGCTCATCTCCAGGATAACCAATCACAATGAAGGAATAATTGTTTATTCATAGAACATAGAATAATACAGTCAGAAGGGACCTTGGCGATCTTCTAGTCCAACTCCTAGCCCTAACCCTATACTATTTCAGATAAATGATTGTCCAGAGTATTTTTGAAAGTCTCTGGTAATGGACCACATACAATTGTATTGGGGCAGACATTGCTAACCTGGTGTCTTTCAGATTTATTGGACTATAATCTCCTATTCTTGTTACATATACTGACTGATAAATATGGGAATTAGAGTCCAATATACAGTATTTGGAAGACAGAAGCTTTAGAAATCTGTTTAGAGACAATAAAACCACAAATTTCAATGACAACATGTTTCCCATAAAACATTCGGCTGGGATAGTTGAGATTATAAAAACAAATCTAAAATAAACATTTTGAACAATACAGAGGTAATTGAAAGCAAGCTGGAAGACTAGGCTAGAAATTATATTGTTCGCGCTTATTTATTGAAAACGTTCACTCTCAAAATTTAAAGAAAATAGTTGAACATAAAAGCAAACAAAATATTATTAAACACTGCCAACTTTTAAGAGAAAATGTTATTAAACATTGCCATCTTTTAAAAGAATATTATTAAACATTGCCAACTTTCATGAGACTTTTCTTTCTTATTCATTCTTTGCCTTATTTTCTGTATTATGTTTCCTGTTGGTTGATCAAATGCTTTGCTGTTGTAGATTTGCAGAGGTAACTAATCAATGTATTAAAAAGATATCGCCATGAAAAACCTAGCAGAATAAATCAGTTTTGTTTTTGTTTTCCAAAATTCTTAACTTTAAAAAAATAATAAAATCTAGGAACCAAGACTGCCACTAAATGTGTCTTGGAAGGATTATTATTTAAATAAGCACTTGCATGTTGCATTTGCAATCCTCAACAGCTGAGGTGGGAGTTACTGTTGTAACAGTTTAAAAGGTGTAGAAAATAAATGGAGGCTATATTAGATATTTCAAACCGAGATGTTATCTATTCCATTTATACCTAAATAGCATTCACTAGCCTTATCACCTATTTTATTGTCAGAGTTTTCCTATGTAATAGATTAAGGTAAGAAATAATATTTTAATATTTCATGACCGAGTAGGTCTTTGAACTGCAATACAGCTCCCACTTAGAATAATTAGAAAACAGACACACTCCAACCATACCTAATATAAGATTGTCAGCTACTTTTGTATTAAATTTCAAATCAGTTTGAAAGTTTGTGGGTTGGAAAAAGCTTCAATAAGAAACGTGTTACACGTAGCTCATGCAATTAGTTCCTGTACTGTAGAGAACATTTCTGGGACTCATTGTCCCTTACAGGTACCAATGAAATTCATTGCCTTAGATATATCAAGTAGGATCTGCTAAGCTTGTCTGAGCCAATTTAGATTTGCCTCCATGAAACGGCTCACAACATGGCATCAAGATGATTCTCTATATCAAAGCAAATAAACGATGCAATTTATTTCAAGAAAGCAATTTGTGCTGCCTCAAAGGTTCTTCTTATCACCAGCATGTCACTTGTCATAGCTAAGAGAGACTTATCTACTGTTGTGCTTTTGGGGCATGACTTCTGGCTCTGACAAGGTCATGCTGGAGAATGCCAATGGTGGTCACAATGCCAATATTTTGTCAAGGGATACTGAAGAACACATTGCTCATCTCCATCACCAATTGGGAAAAAAATGCTAAAGAATGGTTGAATTTTTTTGATGAATACCGCCAGAGTAGCTGCGTCACCTGCGTGTGTCTTCCAGCAGCTCTTGAGAATGCTGCTAGAGAAGAAGCTGTGGTTAGGAGGAGCTGCAAAGCAGAACAGAACAAAGCAAAGAGTCATGGATGCTTTGCTTTTTATGAAGTAGCTGCAAAGAAAGGCTTTGTTTCAATGTTGGTGAATTTCCCCGCTGAATATTTGCATAGTCATAGGATCTTCCTGTTATTCCACTGAGACTGTGGGCCCTACTTTGAGCCAAATCATGCTGAATGGCATAATCACCCTCAGAATGTGGCATCATTCCAAGAATACATGCAGGTATTCCTCAACTTATGTCCCAATGGAGACAAGAATTTTTGTTGCTAAGCAAGGTGCTGGTTAAGTGAATCACATCCAATTCATGACCTTTTTACTATGGTTGTTAAATGAACCACTATAGTTGTTAAGTGAGTCACTTCATCATTAAACTAATGCAGCTTGTCAGAAGCTCACTGGAAAAGTTGCAAATGGTGATCACATGAGATGAGATGATGTAACTATTGTAAATGCACACAAGTTGCCAAGCACCTAAAGTTTGATTCCATGACTGTCAGGGTGCTGTGACAGCCGTAAATGTAAAGACTGGGTCGTAAGTCACTTTTTTTCATTGCCGTTGTAGTGGTTGTTAAACAAATGGTCACATATCAAGGACTACAGTACATATATTCAAAACCTCAATAATGATTGACGACACTGATTCATCGAATGAAATGGAACAGAATGGAACGGAATACAATAGAATATTAACTTTATTGTCACTTTGAATGTACACTAATCAGCATATATTAAAATAAAATTTTGTTGCATACAGCTCTCAAAGGGTCACCATCTCCAATATATGCTATATAAACATGACAAAATAAACAAATAAATACAAAATTATGTATATAATCAAAGTTGTTCTGATGGAGGTGTTCTTTCATGTACACAGTCTTGGAGTTGTCACTGTGCATGCCAGGGAAAAGAAAGGAAAAGAGGAAGAACTGTTGCTGCTTCCTCTTCTGTTTTGCAAAAAATATATAATAAAATATCTTATTAAATGGCTCTCTCACCAATCCTACAGTTGCAACCAGTTGTGATTCCAGCAAAAAAAATATCCAATGCCTCGTGTAAATAGAATGTACAGAAAGTGCAAAGAAAGGTGGGGGTGGGGGTGGAAGAAAGCAAAGATAGAGTGGGAGTGGAATAATTTAAAATGGGAGACCATAAAATGATGAGAGCTGGTTTGCTCTTCATTGTTGTCATATTTAATCATATATTTATCTTAAATCATCAGACTTAGGCATTTACAGCCAAAGGTCAATTACACTGAATTGAATGTACTTTTAGAACACACACACACACACGTGTGTGTGTGTGTGTGCGTGTGTGTATGTATATGCATATGCATATGTATATGCATATATATGTATATATATGTACATATATATGTACATATATGTATATATATGGCATGCTGTTAATCGCCCTCTGATTTTTTAAAAATTCATTATTGCTGTGTATATTTATAAATCAGTATGACATATGTAAATATAAATAGTAATAGCTAATAAAGTACATGTTACTAATTTTAAATAGCAAAATGGAATCCTTTCAAAAAATACTGAAGGCCACCTGCAATGTAAGTCTCCAGTCTCTTCAAAAGGAATTCCCACTAATCCAATATTTGATTCATAAATAAATTAAATAGATATATTATGTGGCATCCCCATAGACCAGTGTTGCTCAACATTAGCAACTTGAAGATGTGTGGACTTCAACTCCCAGAATTTTCCAACCAGTAGGAGAATTGCAACTGTAGGGGAATTCTGAGATTTGAAGTCCACATATCTTAAAGTTGCTAAGGTTGAGAAATGTTACTAATCATAAAAAGCGCAGACTGAAAATAATTAGTTCAAAATTCCAGATATAATCATGCAGCAATTTTAACAACTTTATGCTAATGTTGGGAGATTCAAGATGGCAATTAAGCAATCACTCAAAACTGTCTGTCTTAGCTATTAAATACATCAGAGTATTAAGAGAATGCAGAATAATAGAAAGAAAGCAATAGAAGAAAAAGTCACACCTATGATAATATGCATAAGTATTACTAAAATATTATCCAATCTTACCACCATCTCAGCCACCTCTATAATACAATACGTTCTAAACGCCCACAACCAGAGCCAAGAAATGAAAATGTTTTACTTCATGGGAGAGAATCAGATTAATTAGGGGTTATGATTTATACAGACAAGGTGAGTGAAATAAGAGTTCAGTTACAAGAAATTAATTTTGTATATGAAAATTTTAAAATGCTGTTAAAAGAGAACAGTGATACTGTATTCATTTCAAGGATTGTAAACTTGTTCTGCATGATTGTTTTATGAATTTAAATATACGAAAGCACTACCTCAAAAATGTATTTTTTTTTTCTAGGTTGTCTTTGCTATTCAGAGTAACAATTAAGGAACATTTTAAAACTTAATATGAAATCAGGCACATCATTTTTCAGAAAACTGTCTTTACTTACCAGAGTTATGCTTCTAACAATAAGTAATTTATTGTGTGGCTAATGGTAGCTGAGAGTAAAGGTAACAAATCACTGAAGAAAAAATTATGCACATATGATGGCAGTGAACTAAGGACATTTCACACTAAAACAAGTAGATACAAGGACAGGCCATCCCCCCCCATACCATGATGGGTTGGCTCCGCCAATTGTTGCAACAGCCCTGGGCTCTTTCCCAGTCTCTTTTTCATAGTGGCACACACTGCACAACTCCTTACATATAGCTCTCTATGTCCTTCTTCATCCCTGGGCACCAAAAGTGTCATTTGGCTAAATGTAAATTATGGTGTGGGAAGGGAAAAGCTGTCCTTGTATTTAGTTGTTTTAGTGTGCAATGTCCTTAGTTCATTGCCATCATATGTGCATAATTTTTTCTTCAATGATTTGTTACCTCTATTCTAACAACTAATTCCCAAAACACTGTCTTATGTCCCTGAGATGTCAAACCACCTAGTAGGGTTGTATTACTATTAGCCTTCTCATCTTTCCTATTACCTATCTCCTTAGCTTCTTATGACTATAACTTTCTTGTTTGTATCTTATGATTTATGTTGTTTTTATTTAGTATCCTGGTATGATTTATGTTGATTGCTTATTTAGTATTCTATGACTATAACTGTTTATATCATAGTCATAATCACTATGAGTATCTTATAATTTATGACAATTATGTTTTATAATTTTGAACATGATTTATTACTTGTTGCTTGTATGTACACTGAGAGCTTATGCACTGGAGACAAATTCCTTGTGCGTCCAATCACACTTGGTCAATAAAGAATTCTATTCTATTCTATATTATTTTGTACATGTGATTTATATTTACATTGCTTTTATTCTTATATAGTTTATATTGGTCTAATTGTTAAGGCATCAGGCTAGAAGCCAGGAGACTGTGATACACCTTTTTTTTAAAGCACCACTGCATTTCACCACTGTGAGCTAGAAAGATTCAACTGCTGATGATATACTTACCCCTTTATTATCCCAGGCATTGTTTTCCACTCCAATTGTTCTATATTTGCTTTTCCTCCATTCTGAATGTCAGACAGTTACCTGTAACAATGACATAGGGCCTGGGTTTCTCTGGGATATTCTTAACCTGTTCAGTGCTACTTCATAAACTCTTATAGTCCCTACTTGGTCATAAAGGAACAATGGCCAGATTTGGAAGGCACAAAGTGGAAGCAGAAACTATAATATTGCCCTAGACATATTAAGAACAGCAGTAGTTCCATCATATCTATTTTGCACTGGGGAAATGAATGCATAGTTCTAGCATCCAGCATAGTTCTAGCATCCAGCATCCATCAGAAAAGAAAGAAATAGTGCTGAGTGGAGATATATACTATCGCTGTGTGTATACACACACACATTTTCTAAGCTCCCAATTTTTAGCTTGAAGTGAAGTTGGATAAGGAAAGATATGATAAAAGTGTGGAATCATGCATGGCATTAGAAGGGGTGGATGAAGATAAGTTTTTCTCAGCCTTGCAATGTTAGAACTTGGAGGCACCATTTAAAACTAAATGTAGGATCAGTAAGGACCTATCAAAAGAAGTACTTCTTTACGTCTATAGTTAATCTGTGACATTTGTGGAGATAGACACTAACTGAGATGGGGGTGAACAAATTATGGAGCATCAGGACTTTCACAGCATTTTGTTACTTTCCAGCAACAAAAGGCAAACAGGCCTTGAACAGGGCATCAACTGCCTGGAGGCAACAGCAGAAGATCCATCATTGTCCTCTTCATCAGTGGAGACTTACTGAATGCATCTGGATGGCTACAGCATGACACAGAATGCTGAATGAGGTGGCCCTAACCCAGCATGACTCTTCTTCTGTTTTTAATGGAGGACATGTCATAACACAGAGGTGATTACATCGGAAGGAGTCATAAAAGCAATTGCTTGGCTTGGATGGGCTTGTCTGTGATTTAATACTGTTTCACTGAGGTCAGGAAGTTAAGAGCACAAGATTAATCTTCCACAGCTACAGAGGACGCTTGTGTTTTAACATCAGCTTGTGTGCTTTGTTTCTTGACAGTGACAGGAATTTATCATAAATCTTAATGTGAAATAAAGACTCCTGCTGAAAATGCACGAGGCGGATGAGAGCTTCCTGGCTCACCCTCTGTGACTCTTCTACCTCCCAACAGAGCTTACCAGAATGGAAACCTTTAAATTCCTGCTCTTAGTTTTAGCTAATCGCATCGTCTCTCATCATACGGCTAAACTCATCAGTATGAAGTCAGTAGTTTTAGTACTTATATAGTGAAACATAATAAATACAAATGAATTAAGAGCTAAACTAAACAAACAAGCAGGAAACAGCAACAACAACAACAACGGCAACCCAGCCTCTATTAGCACATGTCTGAATTTCTGTGATATAATCAGTCAGAGCCTCTCTAAGTCCTTGGGAAAGAAGGCCAAAAAAGTTAAAATGATGGTCATGTCCGTATAATTGAAACTTGGCTCATTTCTATGTCTGAGGAACATAAAAGGAGCTGTTTTTTACAACCCCAACCCCTCCACAGACACCCAGTGAGTATACCACACAGTGAGTATACCACATTTAAATGGACACCCAGTGAGTATACACAGTGAGTATACACACATTTAAATGGACAATCCAGTGAGTATACACAGTGACTATACCACATTTAAATGGACAATCACAAAGGGTACTTT
>JANHFL010002816.1:34402-50101 GCA_032468155.1 Oxyrhabdium leporinum | reverse complement strand
ATAACATAAAACTTGCTAGCAAGCAAACTCACAAAATTAACTCACAACACACACCATTGTAAATATTGAAATGTTTTTATATAAAAAAAGAGCAACTTACCCAAAATCAGGCAAAGCAGATTGAGTTGCTCGCAGACTCACAGAGTCACAGTTCTATCTTTCTGCAATCTGCTGCCTCAGCCTGTACTGAAAAATACAAGCTTCGGTCCTAGGAGTCTGGGAAGGCCCGGCATGCTGCCTCTTCTCCTTGTAGCACTGAGCTGAGCTCCTTGGCTTTTGAAATCCTTCCAGCCCTCTTGGATTTCAAAAGCGCTGGGACTTCAGCAGCTAAAGAAGCTGCCATTTCAAAACCCAAGCAGCTCAGTGCTACAAAGAGAAGAAGGCCAGGAAGCCATCAGCAAAAGGCTTCTCCATTCAGCAGGCAGGCATTCAGTCACTGACAGTGAATGTGGAAAGGGCGGGGATGATGGTCAGGCCTCCCGGTGAGTGCAGGAAGGTGAAAAAGTGGCTGGGAAGGCAGGGAAGAATGGCAGGGCTGCATGCCGCATGGAAAGGAGTAGGGAAGGCAGGTGACTGGCAGGCTTCCTGTAAGCAGGCAGATAGTTGTCTGTAGGCAATGGCAGGCAAGCAGGCACTGGCAGGCAGGCACTGGCAGGTAGGCAGGCACTGGCACTCAGGCCACAGAGTCAACAGCGTGCAAGCAAGTAACGACACAGTGTGCTGCTATGCCTGGGTGACCAGGCGGGTGGGGGGCGAGGCCAGCCAGAGGTGATATTTGCCGTTTCACCGAGCTATTCAATATTTCCAGCACCAGCACTCGGGAACCGGTCCAAACTGGCTAGATTTCACCACTGGTGTATAAGGTTTAATATAGTTGCCAAGTGGGTCAGGCATGGGAGATTATTTCAGGGATTGTTAATCCCATTTGCAAAGAGAATGTAGTAGCTACATTAAAGTATACAAAGTTTTCGCTTTTCTATTTTGCTTATATCTTTACAGAATGTTGTCTGATTATCATCCAATTAAAGTTAACTTTACCCATGTCATTTCTTTCTTCCTTACCTCCAAGTTCATGAAAAGAGAAAGAAATAAATAAGAAAGCACTATAGAGAAAGACTCATGTTCCCCATAAATTAACGCTAGACATATAATTTCATTTTAAAGGATAACAATTCTCTATCAGTTTAGGTTAGACACTACAGGGTTATGTGATTATTTTTCAGGGATGTTTTCTTTCTCTGCTTTGTTTTCACCTTGCCTAGAACTTCTCCAGTAATTTGTGACAATCTGTTCTAACATAGATTATTTGAGAAATGACAACAGCAATAGTCTGCAAATAATGGTTACGTTAAACTCATTCAATTCTCTGCTGCATCTATGTACAGATCTTTTTTTTTAAAGGGGAGCAATTTAATATTAATACTGAAACAGTATTCATTTACCTATATTCTCTTTGGAATGAGAACTTTAAAAAGCACTAGTCCTGAGCTTTGTCAGCTGGAGATTTGTATAAAAAGCACTTAATCAAAGCAACTGCTAGCATAATAGCAAGCATTATTTTAACGTTTTAGAAAGATTAAAAAAAATCAGGTTCTGCAAAGTGTACATTTGAAAGAACATACATACTGTTAAAAATCACAATAAAATGTGTTAGTTTGGATAAAAGAAAGCTGTCTAACGCAAAGAATAAAAAGCACATAACAGAATTTTCCAAGTAGAGATAAAAATCCCCAAGTGCATTTGCCTGGTTTTTTAAAAAGTATTTCTGTGTTTTCACACCTGGAATGAGCCAAAGTGCCAAAAATGTGCCTGGGAGTAATAATTGTTTATCTGTGAAAAAAAGCTCAAACAGAATTCCTGGAGAAATGTGGGCAGTTAAAGGATCCATTGCATTTGAAACAGCAAGTAAAGGATGATATTTCTAAAAAGCCATTTTTTTTCCTTTGGAATCCCAAATTAGTGGTTTGGAAAACATTTCAGCCAGAATCAGAAACTAAAGTATAAAGGGGGGGGGAGAGAGGGGAGGGGAGAGAGAGATAGAGAAACTGTGAGCATACAGAGACGTGCTTACAGATTCACATGTGTGGGACAAGGAGAGAAGCAGAAATTTCATCTGAGATCTGCAGCTATGAGAAAGGAAAGGAAACAGGCAAGAAAAAGGCAACTCAATGAGATGAAGGGAAAGTGTATTTATCTGATAGTTCAGCCAATACATGAGGAAAGAGAGAGGTTGTTACATTACACCAACTAGGAAACTATCTGGGAGAAGCTCAGGGCTCACCAAACAAGAGAAGAGAAACAGAGTGAGTTCAAATGGGCCAGGAGGAAGGAAGTCCAAATGAATTATGCAACCTTGAGAAAGAGAATGAGGGAAACCATTGTACAAGATATAGTTGTTTCTTTTGGAGATTGGCAAGGATGGGAGGAAATTAGATTTTTAAAGTGTGTGCTGGGCCTTTGAAATTTATTATTTTTTTTTTTTTTTACATTTATATACCGCCCCATTCCGAAGACTCGGGGCGGTTTACAGCTTATAAGCAATACTTATAATGCTCCTTTTCAAAGAGATTGCTCAGTTCCTCATATACAAACTGCTAGCACCAGACAAATTTCCTTGAAGGAAGTATGGAAATCTACCCTGCTGCGTTGAATAGCTTAGGGTTTTTTAGAGTTATTTTTGTGACTGTGCAATTCTATCTCTCTATACATGTATGATTGTGGCTTTTCTGATGCAAATACAACTTGTTCTTTTCTGCTTGAAAATTAGAGGTTTTTGTTTTCATAATTGGATTCATGGAGGGAGGAGGAAAATCACCCTTTAGAGTCCACCATTGGTTTTGGACCAAATTCACCAATATTTCCAGGCCTACATGGTCTCCTGTGGAGATAAACGCTCCCTCACCTTATGTAATCATGCAATCATTCCAAGAATAGAAAGAAATATGAAGAAAGAAAATAGAGAAATATCTACTCTTGAAATAGCAGATTATTGCTGTAAGAACGATGGAATGTTTAAACTTAAAGAATGATAGGCAATGAATAAGAAAAAATGGAAAAGTAAGCATAACGCCTGTTCATCCTAGGTAAGGGAAGGTAAGATAAACACCAGCTTCACCTTGTTGTAGCTAGTATTTGCCTCACCATGAATTACTAAAAGAACCATATATATTTTCAGCAGAATCAATACTGGAATTTATTTTAATTCTTGGTATTGGTTAGGGAGACAACAAAAAACTTTAGAATTGCAAAGCTTCTTTTAAAAGTAATTCAGGTTAATTTAAAGGCTTGGAAATGAACAAACCCAAGGTACAAGCTTCTTTTAAAAAAATGTTATGAAATTAACATTATGCTTTCTACTTTCAGCCGTAGAGTTTCCCCCTCCTTATTTGCCTTTTTCTGCAAAAGGAAGACAAAGAATAATTATTTCAAACAGTATGTATAGTTAGTTTTTAATGTTAAAGTAACAAAAACCAATTCTCTCAGTCCAGGAAATGAATTAATGCGTCTATTTTTATTGCTACTTTTGACAATCTCCCCTTACATTTATCCTTATATACTAATAAAGAACTCGGACCTCCAAACATTATCTGTTATGTGAGTGTGGGGCTCAGTAGAACTCGGTAACTAAAAGGAGGGGAATGACAACAATTGTGTTTTCTATTATGGGTGTTATGATAATATACTTGATAGCCAGTTTTGGTGTAGTGGTTACAGACCAATTTCTACAGACTAGAAACTAGGAGACTGTGAGTTTTAGTTCCATCTTAGTCTTGAAACCAGCTGAGTGATCTTGGGCCAGTCAATGTCTCTCAGCCCAAGGAAGGAAGCAAGGACAAACCACTTCTGAAATCTTGCCAA
Source organism: Oxyrhabdium leporinum (assembly GCA_032468155.1). Lineage (NCBI taxonomy): Eukaryota > Metazoa > Chordata > Lepidosauria > Squamata > Cyclocoridae > Oxyrhabdium > Oxyrhabdium leporinum. The sequence continues at coordinate 46,243 of JANHFL010002816.1, read as the reverse complement.
GAAAACTGCAAGATGTCCATGCAATCACAAAGAGTCAAAAATTGACTTGAAAACCACTTTTGGAAGCCAGTTAGATTTCCACTTGCAAAAAAAAAAGAACACATCAATAGATATGGAGGGGGGCAGAAATGAATGAAATGTATGAATATATGAATACACACAGAGAGAGGGAGGGAGGGAGGGACAGCATTTTTAAACGAAAAGGTAACAAGCTGTTTAATAAATTCTGATTATGATCTCAGATTATAATTTCATTAAAATAATGAATGTGATACAGCAGTAATTTAATTCCAGATTCAGCAGAGAAGCAGGGGTGTCTGAAGAAAGAATAAAAATAATCAAGATGGCAATTGCAGCCAAGTGACTGAAGCTGTCCTCCTTGTTTAATGTTCATCACATGCACAACGCACATAAAAAAGGAACAAAGCTTCAGTGGTACAATTGTGGCCACCACCTTGACTTTTCATACCCAAGCAAACACTGTGGACATTGGTGCATGGATGGTCCTTGGCTGATTCTGAGGCAACAGCTGTCTCTCAGCCCAATCAACTTCTCAGGATAGTTGTAAGAAATTGGAGGAGGGAGTGCTGCATATGGCCTCTTCGAAATGAAAGTCTAAATATGATAAATCAAGCAATCAGTGAGAAATTGTGTACAATACATTATGCATGCCAGGTTTACATAGAAGAAAACTGCCCCCCTCCCCATTTTTCTAGCAATATTTTAGTAGTGTTGGTCTCTCTACATTATATTGCAGAAATAAAGGAAGGCAAAAAAAAACCAGAAATAGATTCTGTATTTTCACTTAACCATCCAACAGATAGATGAATTCTTGTAATACTGGCTTTAAAACAATTAAGAGACCGGCCAGTGTCCTTTTTTATATATATATATATTTATAGTCTACAATTGCTGGTCACTGAGACAGAAGAAAAGGCCAGAAACTGTCACCAAAGGATATGCAATAAAAGTTGAATTTCTCTTTGCTAAAAGGTTTTGGAATGTGTGAGATGCAGAATTTTGCATTAACTTAAAATGCAAATTGAATGCTGCTTCTTCCATTCCTGCTGAAGTACAATTACATGGGTGACGGAAATGCAGTCATTAGAAAAAAAATGAAAACAAGCAGATCAAGTAGAAAGGAGAGGAGACTGAAGGACAAGCGGGACAGTAAAATATTGCTGCAAGAAAAAAAGCTGGCATTACCCCGAGCCAATAAGCACATTACAATTAGCTGCTTATTTTCTCTTTTCCAGCTGAATGGTGATATAGCTGTACCAGCTTGGTGAAATGTTAAATAACAAAGGAGAGCATGCAAGTCATGGAATTCTTTCCACCATGTAGTGATAGCTCTCTTCTAGGTGGGAAAAAAAAACAGGCAGATTGGGGGAGGGGGAAAACTCAGCATGAAAAGTCCCCATCATTTTCAGTCCCTGGCCAGCTTCTTCTCCCATAGGTAAACTTTGAGGGCATTTTTATGGCTGAGAGTGGCGGTTCATTCTCCGAGCTTGTGGGTTGGTTTCCAAACATTAGCAGGCTAGGTAACATCTTCAGTGGAATTTAGGGAAAGTCAGTGTTGGTGTGATACCTAGGCTGGTAACGAAATGTTAGGAAAAAACAAACCACACTCTCGGAGAACAAACCTTCACTGTCATCCTACATCCAAGCTACAGATATTTGCCACTATTGCAACATTTTTATGGCTTTTTTCTTTCATAATCCCATGTCAGATCCAGCCTCTTTTTCAAACAATTTTTCTGTTGCTGGTTTTTGATCTCATTCTGTTATGTTTTGAGAATGTTATCCTGCTGATCAACAAGCAGGCAAGCTGAGCTGTGGGCCCCTTTGCATAGTTTCTTTCCAATATCCTCTTTTGTTGCAAAGAATACAGTGCTGCAGCATTCACTTTCATGATAGGGAAATACTTGTGGAGATTCTCATATATTTATTGCACGCTGCCAGTTTCATGTCTCTGGGTCAGCAGCCTGGAAAGGCTCTGATAAGAACACTGGTCACCTTAACGTCCCTTCTGGACCTTTCCATCCTGAAAATGTAGCCCTCCCTTTATCTAAGAGGTCAAACTTGGGGGACTTCCTAGAGTTTTCCAGCTCTACAAAAGCCTAAGATGGTAGAAAGAACTTCTTTAAATTCAGAAGCAGTAGCAAGCAGAAGTGTGCCATTAGAACAGCCTTTTTATTTGTATTTTTGTTGCTTTAATGTATAGAAATGAAGAAATAATACAAAAATGAGAAATAAAGACAAAGAAAGGAAAAGAGAGACTAGATTCATAGATATACATAGATATTGATGTATTCATTTACTCATTTCATTTTTATGTATCAAATTAATACAGCTGCCCATCTCACAGACATGACTCTGGGCAAGGATGCTCTTGGCTGCTTTTGGCCAGCAGCTCTCTTTCAGCCCAATAAACCTCCCCAAATAGTTATTGTAAGAATAAAATTGGAGGAGGGAGTGCTGCATATGGGCCCTTGGAAATGAAACAATACAACACTTGTTTTGAACACAAATTTAAATAAGAACACAGGAGAATGGACCAGTATCCAATACCTAATGTTACCATTTTGTGGGGTCCCCATTAATACCTAGACAATGTGGAAAATATTGATTAGTTGTTCCAGTATTTCTATAAAGAGACAATTCATAAGCAGACAGCAAACACATTTAATCAATTCAAGACTGTAAATATAGAGAGACACTGTTTTTCTATTGCAAAAGAGTAATATTTTATGGCCCTGGGCTTGGTAAACCCATAACTCTTCCTGTATTGGTGAAATCCAGAATTACATTCACATCTTTTCAAAATATTACTACTTTTCTCAATATCATATTCATGAATATATGGATACTAAATAAAAGTAAAACCTATATGTTAGTATTATCTACAGCTACAGAATGATGCTTCATCGATAGGCAACCCTTTAGAAACATTATCTGAAGTATCCATTGAACATGAAAAAAGATAAATGTTCATCTCACTCATAATGTATTTTCACATCTTTAAGCATCAGCTTGCTCATTTACAATATTTCAGCTCCAAAATACATGCAAATAATTTATTAATAACCTATTAAAGAATTATTGCTTGTAGAATCATACAAAGCATATTATAGTGTTGATATTAATTTGGGGTTTTTTAAATTGCTATTTGAATATACAGCCATTCTGCAATTTTAAATATCCAGATTTATATTCTGACACCTTCAATTTCAATTTCTTTGTTTTGAAGATTTTGTAGCAATGAAGAAATCATTGGATTGGCAGAAATTGGTAAATCATTCTCCAGCTTCATTTCTGTTTCCTAGATTATTCGGTCCAACTAGATTATTACTCCTTAATAATTCCAGGCCATAAGAACCAGAAACCTCTTGTTCTGTACCACTGTTTGGAGTGTAAATGTGAATAATAATATTAAAGGATGGTCTGAAAAGGTTTTATTCATTCACAGATTCCCACTGTAATTCTATCTTTGTAGTTTCGAATTTTCTTTTCCTGTATGGAAACCTCAGCAATTAGATGTCCCAAAGGCTTTAATCTGGCCACATTCTAAACACTATTAGTGCATCTTCAGCCTTTCTTCAGTAACATGTTGATTGCCATCTGACCCGAGGGGACCATCATCTGGTTTTACACTATCAATCATTTTATATTGTCCATGTATGTGTAGTGCTGATTTGTGGACCATCCAGATATTCCTACAAATTGGATTAATTTTCCAGAAAGCAACTCAGAAAGATACAAGTCAAAAAAAAGAAAAAAGCTGAACATGGAAAATTATTACTTCCGTAGATCAAAAGAAAAATAACTGGGACGACTGTTTTCAAACAACTGAAATTAAAACACGAAACCCATAAAACTGGCCAAACTTACAAGTTCCACCTATTGTTGGACCAGGAAATGTTGAAGACAGCAAATCATGTGGTTGTCACTTCTTAGTTAGACTACTGCAACTCATTCTAAATGGGGATGCTCTTAAAGATGACCCAGGAGCTGAAGATGGCACATAGTGTAACTGCTCACCTGCTGACATGTTAGCTGGATTTGCAAAAACTATACTAGTTGCCAAGAGGCATGTAGGTTGAATTCAAGGTGCTAGTTTTAACCTCGAAAGGTGTATTTAGCTTGGATCCTTCATCTCTTTGGGACTGTGCTGGACTGCAGAAAATGGACACACAATCACAATTCTTCTCTAGATTATAACGGTATGTATGGTTGTAGTGTTTTTACTTAGATAATTCAGCATATTTCTACTGCAGATGTGGGCTTAAAATCTATACTTATATGGTTCCGTACAGCCCATTCCAAGTGGTGGATTTGTTCTCAGTGTTTTATCTGTTTCATGTCCTGCTGCCCTGAGTCATACTTCTACTTTTGAATTCACTTTTAGCCTAGGGAAGCTCTTTCTTGAGCTTCTTGGATTGCAACACTCTTGTCAAATTATCATCTTTGACATCTGATTTGTCCCCAAAAAAGCTGCTGTCCTTTCCACCAGCCAGTCTCGTCAGCAGTTCTCCCCCTTGGGTCCTGTTTACTCCTGCTGGGCCTTCAGCTGCAGATTGTTTGCCACCTGTTCCTTATTTATTTTTTATTTTTTTATTTTTTATTTTTTATGATATGTATAGACTGTCCTAATCTGTTGTGACACTTGGCGGTTTACAAAATAGACAGTAAAAATACATTTCAGAAGCAGTAGAACGCAGCTTCTGAGATCTTTAAGTGGGCATTGCACACTGCCCAGAGGCTACCATACATGGACAAATTATGCATTGTAAAGATTGCTTGGAAGTGGGAGATTCTTCCAATGTAATCTGCCAGATCCTCTGCATGGATTGCCCTTGTGACTATGTAGGACAAATGGGAAGGAAGCTAACCACCAGATTGCAAGAATACAAGCAAGTGGTCAGACAAGAATACCCGAACTCATTGGCAGCCTCACATTGCAATGAACAAGGATGCTCACTTAATTTCTCAGCTACTGATCATTGGCCATGCAGGTAAAAAGGCAGCCACAGAAATGATTGAAGCCTGGGAAATGGGTCCCTTGTCAGTTACAGTAAGAGTGCTGATTTACCACCAGCTTATCAAGTACTTAGGAGCCAAGGGCTTGGCAGCACAAGGAAACAACAGCCAATCACCAGCCATCAACACACCAATCAGCCAATAGGAAGGCACCATATAAGTATGACCATATAAAGCACATATTCTTGTAGAGAGAAGTTCCCTGAAGATGGGCTCCAGCATGAGTCCGAAAGCTCAGAAGAGTAAATCTCTGGTCCAGATTTAATCTTGCAGTGAAAATACAATACCCACCCCCCAAGAAATTAATAAAAAAATCCGAGAAAACAACTATAATCCTTTAGAAAACCAGAACATCATACAAAGCATGCATTAGCCATTCTGGCTGGGACTCGGCCAGGTTTTAAGCATTTGTTTAAATAGAACCAGGGTATAGGTCATAAAAATTTCATAGGGAATTATATTCTGTGATGTGGACACCATGATGGAGAAGACCACAAGGTATCTACTGTCCATGCTATATAATGAACACTCCAGTGGTGTCTAATATTTTCCTCTTCGTTGCTTAGCATCTCTACGCTTTTATATATTTCTACTTACAAGGCAGACATGCCTGCACCTAGCCAGACATGAAGTTTCTCAATGTCTATGTAAGATTTATCTTGGTCTTGGCACACGAAAATAAAAACATGAACTCTGAGGACATTACATCTTCTCCAGGTGCAATTTTCCATGCTTTATGTGATCTGGCCAGGAGAGGGTGCTGCTGCTAACTTCCTTTAGAGAAATCAAATGGGGAAGACTCCGAAAATGACAATGTCATAGTTAGCGCCTTCATTTTAGAGCGGCTTACTCCCAGAGGTCACATAGCCCTGATCTTTTTATCAGTTAAGCAACAGATGGAAAACATCGTTTAAGCAGCAGATGGAAATGAATGGGTTTGAACGGAAGACATGATTGAATGATTTTAAAAAGCATGGATTTCACATTTTTTAATAGGCTAGTTGCACACCATCTCAAATTGCGCAAGTGGGCAATATACAAATAATCATTAGGAACAGATAGTAAATGCAAATAACAAAGAGGAAATTTCAAATTTCTTCAACTCTTAAAAGGTCTCATTAAACCCAATAAATTGGCACCTTAATTTGCTAGTGTAGTGCAATCATTGTCCCAAGAATGTATAAAAGAAATTCTGATCAGCACCCAAGTCTTTTCTGGGTGCACCTGTTTAAAAGATATGAGCATGTCACTAGATTACTTAAAGAACAAAGTGTAGGGAGGGTTTTTTTCTTCTTCTTAGTTAAGCTGATGCACAGCATATCATGAAAATTAAATCAGGCTTTGAAAAATGAAATAAGCACTTGTATTGCTATGAAATGGATTCTTCTTGGTAAACAGAACAAGTAATTTTCAGTATCAGGTTATATTAGTGATAGGAGATGGTTCTAATGATAAACAACACAGTCTTTTGATTTTATATGTAAATGACATTTTCTCAATTTCTTGGGAATGAGCTTTTTCTCTTTCATGCATGTTAGGAACTTTTCATGAGCTACATTATATAAAAATAAGGCAGATAGAAATAATTTCTGGCCAATTGTGGAATTTTGTAAGAAGAGAAAGGATGTAGTGAATGAAATCTAATTATTAGCCTTCTTATCTGCAACATTTACATTGCACACGGGTTAGGAATAGACTTATATTTTAGGATTTATTCATGTATGTCTTTGTCTTTGTCTTTGGGTGTTGAAGGAAACAGAATAAGAGAGAGAGAGAGACTGTGCAAATAAAGTAATATCTTATGGTTATCATTGCAATGCCTTATATTCCAAAAGTAACAATTTTATTCTGTCTTCCAATATGGAATTTTAAAATTAATAAAACAAGTAAGGGTTTCCATTTAGTGCATTACAAAACTTAGATTCATATTATTATTGCTGTAGTTGTTCATCATGGATTCATCATGAAATAACAGAGTAAGGAACAAACCAGAAAAAAATATCATTGATTGGTATGCTTTGGAAATTCAATTTCTTATTGTTATTTTTTATTTGAAAAACTTTCCAGAAATTGCTCACAAACACCTCACTCTGATTCAGTAGAAAGAATGAAGATGGTGGTCAATACTTTAAAGTAATAAAATATTAATTTCAAATATTAATTTATCACAGTAAAAGAAAGGATGCCAATACCATGCTAAATGAACCAAATAGAGATTGCTGCTTTCTGCAAGATTGATTACTCCCCTTAAAAGCAATCTGTTGAATCTGGGTAAAGAAATTGTATGCATGTTCCAGATTCATAACTCTAGATGCCAAGATGAATCAAAAGTATAACAAACTTTGAGCATCTGATATTTGTAAAGATCACAATGAGTCATTGGGAATGTTTAGCAACAAATCTATTAAGTCAAAATACAAATTCTGCTATTTTTCAGTAAAATAATCTGGAGGGATTTATTTTTGATTTTATTTTTATTTATTTTTTGGTGGTGGAGGCTTCACTGTAATTAGTTTGCATGCTCAGAACCACAGTGCATCAATGTTGGATTCTTGTGTTATATTAGCCTTAGTATACATTTCAGGTAACCCAAATTTTCTGTACATACTTAGTAGTTGGGCTTCCTGCACTTCTGGAAGACGTTTTTGATATCCCAAAGGCATTGACTGGGGTTTTGCAAAACATTTCACTCTGTGTCCCAAGACTTCCTCCTTGCAATGATTCAGAAGTGGGTTTTGCCTTGCAGTTACTTCAGTCATTCTGGACCAGTTACAGCTTTTGAATGCTCTTCAAGGGAAATCCATGTAAAGTGCTTTGTAGTAATCCAACTGGGAGGTGACTAGGGCATGAGCTATTATGAGAAGAGCTTCCTGATCCAGAAGGAACGGGAAACATCAATATCACCTACCAATAGAAGATAATATTTGTAGCTTAGGGTTGAACTGTGCTTTCTGAACTTGGTTGTTTTCTTGCAGGCATTTCATTACCCAATTAGGTAAACCCCAGTCCCTTCTAGCACTGATGATGTTACCTAATCAGGTAATGAAATGTCTGCAGAAAACAATCAAGCTCAAAGAGCACAAGGATTCTAATAACATCATCTTTTAAAACATCTTTAAAATTTATTTTAAAATATTTAAGGAATAAAATAAATGACTTTTATATAAAACAGAGAAGTAAAAAAGAACATAGTCTGTGGAAAATAAAGTATCGGTAAATAAAGAGAATTTACAGTTGTCATAAAATTTAAAATTCATTTTTTCATTGCTGAAATAACATTTCTAAAATCAATAAAAGTAAAGCATATAGTTTACCATAACACCATAAACAAATAATAAAATACTAATTTTAAAAGTATTTTAATAAAATAAATATAAAATGTATATTAAATTAAATTAAAAACTAAATAAATAATTGTTGGATTATTTATCTAATTAAAAGCTAAAATAAATATAAAAAATAATGCTGAGGATGTTACAAAAGCTGGATAGAGGACATTACAGTACCTGGAGACAACAGAAAAGAAGACAAAGAACTAGACAGAAATCACAAAATATAAAGATGTGTAAATAGAAGTAGAACAACTGTGGCATTATAAAGCAAAGATAATACTAATAGGCACCACTTGAACAAAAATCACCGTTAGTCAATTGCAAAAGGCAGTTTAACCTAGAAGAGCTTACATTCTGCAAGGATGCCTTTAACTACATCAAACAACAAAATCTGTCTATCGCAGGACCTTGGGAAGGACCTAATATAAATCCTAATCCAATCTAAACATCTGGCTGACAATGTGACCAATCATAATAATAACATTTCTATGACTGATATTTCATTTAGTGCCCTATTATTTCAGGGACACCCTATGCAAAAAACCAAAAATCTTAATGGGTCAATGATAGGTGAGGCATAAATTGAATTATGTAATAGTAGGAACCTATGGTTTTAACAAGTAATTTTCTCAGTTCAGTAAATGCCAATGGAAAGAAATTTTATGACTCTCCTAAAGATGTTAGAGTTCTGCTCTGTCAGTAGGAAGCAAATGAAACTGTCCTCAGAATAAGTGAAACTTCCATTAGTGAGTAAAATTATGGACACGAGTTGCTACAGAAAAGATACTGAAGAAATACGTGGGCTAGATTTTTCAGTTTTCTCCTGGTTATAGGGGCAGTTTTGGGTTAGGGTAAAAGGGGTATTATTATACATTCCCTCCAGGGTTAAGAAGAAAGCATGCAATATGTTTGGCAGGTAATACTGAATAGGGAGTTTACTGGTCTAAAAGTTTTCCTATTTATGTAGTGCCAATATTGGTGACTTTGTCTGCCCTGCTCTACCTGAACAACTATGCCAAACACCTGCTTGCTTGTTTATCTCCAAGTAAGCCTATGGCCAGAAGAGCTTTATTTGAGCACTTACGCTGGTATAAATATGTTTTGAATTCTCATTTTCCAGGAAGAGGGGGGAAAAGAATCTTGGTAGCCAGAGAATTGTGAGAGAAATGAAGGTTGAGCCAAAAATAAATTTGTGAACCTTGGATTCCAAGGAGATTGTTCTAAGGCTCTAAATGAAGCGTTGTGTTCAAAATGTAGCAAGGTATTCAGAATAGCATCCTTAGGAATCTGGACAGGACAATATCTAAGGGCTTTATATATGGACATTTCAAAGAACATATAACATCTGGGAAAATAATTTAGTATTAAGAGTTCTACAATTTGGTAGCAGATGTCTCTTTTGGCATAAGTGGAAGCCCAGTGTGGCTTCCACAATTATTCACCTTATAAGAAACAGATTTGATTTGCTAATACCAGATTTCTGAAAGTTGGAATAAAGCAGAAGAAAGTTGGACCAGCAACACCCAGAGACCACAACTTGGATCAAAATAACTGATGGAAAGATTATCAAATGTGGCCAATAAATATAAGTGCACAAACACTGGTGATGGATGGTATGCTGGAGTTACTTCAGGATGATTCAACATTTGAGGTAATGCCATCTTGGTGGAATGAACCCAACTGATGGAATCATAAAGATCATAACAAGCAAAACAGGTTTCCTGTTGAGAGAGAGCTCTCTCTAGGAAATTTGTTTGAAATAAAAGAAAGGAGGGATACGGGGGCTAGCTTGAGCTAGTATAGGGGTTGAGATAGGGTTTGTTGGTTTCTTTGATTTGAACAGATGGTGTTTAAAGCAGAGGTCCCCAGCCTTTGGGCTGTGGCATACTAATGGACTGTGAGGGGTTTGCAACTGGGCCACGGAAATGGTCAATGAGTGCATGCAAGCATCCTCACTTGCACAAGCAGCAGGCAAGCATGCACACTGCTCCATTTAAGTGAGCAGCAGGTGCTTGCACAAGTTGCTCATGCAAATGAAGCTGTGTGAGTGCACTTGCCAGCCTGTCCACAAAGCCGGAAATGTTGGGGAACTCTGGTTTAAAGGCCTGAGAAAAACTATTGGTGTATAACAAACAGTTCATGAGATTGGCCAAATACAGAGGAAGAAGAGGAAGAAAAAAGGAATATGGGATGGGAAGATAGAAATGCAAGGGTCAAGTAGGATAGGGTGAATGTTTAATGACTTGTATGCTTTCCTCAGGAGCAACTGAAGTAAAATAAACTCAATGGCTGTAGCTAAAGATCTAGGTATCCTCTGAGGAAAGGAGAAACAATCTGAGGGAAAAACATATAAGACAGTATGAATTTTACCTGAAAATAAATTATTTAAAACTTTTGCCAATGGAGTCTCATTGGGAGGTGGTTTACTCACTCATTAGTGCCAACACTATTCAAAACTACTGAAAATCATGTGGGGTACTCGTCACTGTGCCAGAATTATGGAATGATACAAAATCTGTATAATTACATCCAGCACAGTAAAATAAGAAGCCAAAGCTGTTCTAAAACTCATCTCCATATGAGAACTCCTGGGAGTGTTGCCAACACCTCTCCAGACATTGAGACAGCAAGCATTGTGAACAAAAAGAGGCAGTAAGTCACAAACTAGTTGGGCCTGATCAAATAGTACAGACATTTTAATCATGCCAGTGTATCCAAAACACTTCTTGAGGCCTCCATATACAGTTCAACAAGATCACCGGCAGATATCTGGAGATGTGCTGAGGAAAGCTCTTCTACCACCAGAGAGCAAAACATAGTTTCAGACAGATTTGCATTGTCTCTAGTCTAGATTGAGTAAAGAGAGACAACGTAACCGAAGGACGACAAAGTACCATACAGAAGAATGATCAGAGGTATCAGTCTCAGATACAAAATGAAATATTGAACCTAAACCTCTTGATAATATTATGTCAGGTGTTCCTCCTTTGCAGTAAGTATGCAGGATGGAGAGAATTGTCCAACTGTGAAGCTAAAAGATTAACCAAGTGTTGTGAAAAAGCAGAAGTGCCAGAATGAATATTAGAATCACCAGCTAACAGCAGAGGACAATGTAGGACATCTAAAATATTGAGCCAGGCTGGAATTTCATCAAGGTGTCTGAGTGTGGAAAATCGAGTTTATCATGATGTAGAGAAAAATACAGGAATAATTATTTAAATCCAGAGAAGATTTAAATTGTCAAAATCTGTCAACCAGTTGTAATATGTACTGCTCTTGAATTGTAATCATCATTTAATCTTCATCTTATATAGTCTTGGTGTCAGCCCTGGAAGCCATAATTGTGAGGCCTCTGCAGGCTGCCATGCATAAGCACATGAGAATTCGGGAGCGGGTACTTTCTCATGCAGTTAGAAGGTTTGGTAGACAAAACAACATTCTTTTCTAATGTGTCAAGGCCATCATGACC
>JANHFL010002816.1:2930-13075 GCA_032468155.1 Oxyrhabdium leporinum | reverse complement strand
CAGGGGTGTCAAACTTGCATCATCACGGCGGCATCATGAAACGTTTTGGGACTTTTTTCCCCTTTGCTAAACTGGGAGGGGGTGGGAGTGGGTTCAGCATGTGATGCATCTGGCCCCTGGGCAGGGAGTTTGACACCCCTGGTGTAGATGTAGGTACAAAGCTCTGTAATATGCTCTTTTATTCATTTAATATATGTGCTTCCATCTCTCCTAGAGGTGACTAGAATTCTTACAGCATTCATTCTTGCTAGTTTTTCTTCTATGGCCATATTGTTTAGGGTGAATTATAATTTATTGTGATTGATTGATTGATTGATTGAGTTTATCTTTATTACTTTATAAGTAACTCAAAATGGCAAACATACCTAATACATTTTTCTTCTCCTTGTTTCCTCAAAACAACGGTGAGGGTTGGACTGGGAGAGAGTTACTGGCCCAAAGTCACCCAGCTGGCTTTCACACCTTAGGCAGAATTGTAATTCATGGTATCCTGGTTTCTAGCCTGGAGACTTAATGACTGCACTGTACAGGATGCCTGTTTAATGAATAATATACAATGAATAAAATACAAATTTACAATGTGATTACTTCTTCATGCAAGCTACATTTAATTTAATATGATTAGTCCAACAGTTTTATATACACAATGTTATAGATATACTAAATGTTCATTATTTCAAAGTCTTAGAGATTCTATGTATTATCCCTGCTGGTAAACAGTAAAGTTATGAGTGATATAAACTCCAGCACATAAACTTTGTATGATCAGTTCTACTGGGGTTTTTTTACTTAATTGCTTTATAGAGCATAGATAATAGTGCATTTTTTTTGAAAACCTAGTATATTACAGAAAAGCTGGATTGTTTTAAAGCTTTGCAACAGGTTTCAATTCCCATGTTTGATATTGAGGCATTTCATCTGTAAAATCTTTGAGATGCAATCTTAAGAGGTTTTGATTCAAATCCCCAGCTCAGCTATAAAGCTCTCCTTCATAAAATTCTGTTATCCCACACAATCTGAATCTTCATTCTAAGTTGCGAAAGAAAACAGACATTATATTGACTGATCATCTATATGTTTGTTGAATGTGTGAACTTGGGACTGACTTCTATGCTCCAGGTTCTCAGAAAGATGGTCATTTTAATTTTGATCTGTCAATGGAAGTTCCCTCAGTCTTACCTTGTTACACACTGTACAGTTTAATACTGGCGTGATCCAGATTTTATTATATTAAATGCATGTTTGTAAGCCTGATAAAACATTAATCTATTTACAAGGATTAAGTAGGTTCTGTTTTCAGGTGCAGAAAAATTGTATCATCAAGGATGGGAAAGGCACATTCATATTTTTTGAATTAACATTTTGGACGGTATTTTATTCCAATTTCATTTTAAATTGTATTTTATCCAATTCCATTTTAAATTGCTTTTATCAAATTTTAGTAATAATTTGTTTCTGGAAGTTTGCACTTTGATATGGTCCAAGGGATAATCAATCAATAAATAAAGATAATTACCAGAAGACATAGAATACAGTTAGACTACATGCCTTTGTTCCCCAAGCTTCCATATCTAAGTAATGTAATGGCCCACAAGGCTCCCATTTCCCTCAATTGCCCACAAATCCTAAGCTGCAGTGGGATATATAATTACTGAACAAGGATGACTCCCAGCTGTCTGATTTTCCACTCTCTGCAGAATGGGTGGCTCATCCTCTGATCCTCTGAGAGAAGAGGCTCCACTTTATTTTTTTTTCTATTCACTTCAGAGAAAGCTTTTATTAATGGAAAAGGAAAATTATCATGGGATTAAACGAATAAGGGCATGCCTTTTTACAGAAATATTGTAAACTGCAGTTGTGTGACTGCAGGGTACTGCAACCATTCATAAATGTGACCCAGTTACCAAGAGTCCAAAATATGATTATGTGACTATGGAGGCGAGGTGGCAGTTGTAACTTAGAGGATGTGTTGTAAGAAGCTTTTAAAAAAGTCTGTCATGTCAATGTTAAGTGAATGTTAAGCGGTTGTTCATAAGTGGAGGACTTCTTGCAGATATGTAGCTCTCCATTTCCCTTGACCACATAGAATCTTATTCATACAATGCTAGAAAGTAGCTGGTTTTCCATATAAGACCAAAATGCATTATTTTGAATTGAAAAAAACCTTGTGGAGTGGCAAATATTGTTTTCTTCAGTTCAAGGATGAGAAACATTTGGTCCACTTAGGGCATACAAGAGGTCAGAGATACCCATCTAATTTTGCCACTCGATTTATTTCTTGGAAGTCTACACAAAATCATATTTCTCCATTTGGTTTTGGTACTAATACAGCTGGAGAGCAACAATCACAGAAGGTTCTATAATGTCACAATTCCAAACATGGTGTCAATCCATAGTGAAACAGAAATCATGATGATCAAACAAACAGCTAGAAAACCAACACGTGCCAGCAATGCCTCCCTCTGTCTGCTGTGATAAATAGCCATTTTTCCGGTGCAGTCCATCAAAATGGAGCCTTCTCCTCTCAAATAGTCTGGCTGATCTCTGTTGCTCCTGCCTTTTCTCTGCACTGTGTGTTTTCGGATCAGTGCAGAAGGCAGTTAGTCCTCCTCTTCGCTGCCTGTCTGTCACTACAAGCTTTCCCCAGCTGAAGCCTCCTCCAATTCTTTCAGCCAGCTGTTCAGAGCCATTAATCAACTCAGTTCCTCATATGCCAGGAATAGGCTCATCCTCCCTTGAGCTGACCTCTGAGGAGGAATCTGGGGAGTTGTCCAAGGGAGACATCACATGTTCTGGGACCCAGATTCTATCATGACATTTCTTTAAGAAGTTAGCATGGTAGATTTCCTTTTTCCCTTCTTCCAATTTGATTTCATAATTCAATAGCCTGGTTCTTCTCCATGCTATGTAGGGACCTTGCCACTTAGCTTGTACTTACTTTTTGAATTCCAAGTCTGTATCCCTGGGATTTTCTGCTGATTTCTTACCCAGGTTCTAATCATCCTCATACCTGTACAGTTCTTCTGAGATCAACCAAGCTTAATTAGAGGCTGTTGCTGTATCATTTACAATCCAAATTGTTCAGACAGACTCCTGGCATTAATCCTTCATTTACAGGTAGTGCTTGACTTACAACAGTTCATTTAATGACTGTTCAAAGTTACAACAGCACTGAAAAAAGTGACACAACTTTTTTCACACTTAACAATTGTTGCAGCATCCCCTTGGTCACGTGATCAAAATTCATATGCCTGGCAACTGACTCATATTTATGACAGTTGCAATGTCCTGGAGTCATGTGATCACCTTTTGCGACCTTCTAACAAGCAAAGTCAATGAGGGAGATGGATTCACTTAATAACCAGATTACTAACTTAACTACTGCAGTGATTCACTTAACAACTGTGGTAAGAAAAGTCATAAAGTGGATGAAAACTCACTTAACAAATGTTTCACTGAGGAACAGAAATTTTGGGCTCAATTGTGGCCATAAATCGAGGACTACCTGTATTCTTGTGCACAAAACCTATATTACAAACTACCTCATTTTACTAGCTGGTAATTTAAAAGTTTTGAGTGAATTTAAAGGAATTTCTCCTGATACACCTTGGATATATTTCTAAAAACACACTTTAGAAATATACAGAGAGCAATGTCCTACAATATCAGTGGCAAAACATTCATTTTTAATGCATGAATTTTATACACTCAGTATAGATAAAGCCCAGCTATCTAAATCTCTTTCTGTGTCTCACAGCAATGTTTTTAAAATCATTCTTATCATATAATACACATATCTACATATATCTAAGTATTCTCAATTCAAGATTAATTATTGCTGCCAAACACTGCTGAAACTGTATAGTTATCTAATGTAGACAATTTCTTCCAAAAGCATCAGTTCAGATTTTGACCATTCGATGCAATCAGCTGTGATGGCCGAGTGGTGAAGGCGTTGGACTCGAAATCCAATAGGGTTTCCCTGCGCAGGTTCGAATCCTGCTCACAGCGTGAAGCCTGTCTTCTAAAAAAAGACAATCAATAGTATACCTAGAAAAGGCTTTCTTTGCATTTTTTTAAAATATTATTTATAACAGTATAAAGATTCAGGGTACTCTCAGAACTATCCTACAACACAGAGTTCATTCCAAAAATGGTAGCCTTCCCAACAAGTCAAAATAATAGTGCCACAAATATCATGCTGCATTTATGGCGGTGTTTTTCCAGTCTTGGCAAGTTGAAGATGTGTGAACTTCAATTCCAGCCAGCCTTTGGGAATTGAAGTTCACACATCTTAAACTTGCCAAATTTGAAAAAACACTGCTCTATGGTAAGTGAGATGTTTAAGCTGAAAATCTTCCAAGGCTGGTAATATATGCCTACTCATCTCTTCTCTGTCTCTAAGGCATATTGATCCAAATCTTTTATTATGGAATTGATCAGCTTGGTATACAAGTATAGCTAATATTAGATCCAAAAAATAATTTCCATAAAATTGTTACAGTTAACATGAGGCTTTACCTTTGCTGAAGCTTCCAGGAGACTCAGTCTGACAGCTGCCTAAAAGAGCAGCTATTACAAACCATTGGCAGTTTCTCACATTTAATTATGATTGCTGAATATATATCCTCTTAAAGCCTTGAGTACACTTCCTGAAAGGTTCTCTATATAGCAATATATTTTTGTTTCTTTACTTGCTAGTAGCTAGTGATTCTGTGTTTATGTCAACATCCAGCTTGAGCGTCCAAATAAAAAATCCAGGATCATTTCAGTTCTGAAAAGCTTACTGTTTATTGAATACATAGTTTAGGAATGGCAAGGTAAAACTAACTCTGAATTTCTAAGGCATTCACATCACAGTATTAAACAATGAATTTCCCAGCCGAACCCCCAGGCTTCCACATAGATGGTATAAAAAAACTTATCTTTGTTATGGGAACCATCTGCACACACCTATTGATCTGACCTTGAAAAGTTTCCAGAGTCTCACAAACTCACAGGTCATTTCTCCAAATTAACCCATTCATAGTCAATATCACCCCCCCCCCCCTTACTCTAATGACATTGAAACGAAGAGGCACATAGCTACCCTGTTTCACTCTTGACAGTTTATATGTTTGAGTGTTTACATCCTTCACGTTCTTGATCTGGGAAGCTCTAGCTGCCTATAAAACTCAATTTAACAATTTATGGTAAAGTAGGCCTTACATGCATTATTCAAATCTCTTCTTTCAGGCATGAACAATCAATCCTCAAGTGAAGAGTTCAATTAACTAGTTTATTGCTGAAGCCTATAACAGGAATCTTCTCAAACTGGTGGTTTGCACCTGGGTCAAACTAGATAAGATTTAATGGGATTCGAAGGGAAATTTGACTCTGTTATGCCGTGATAGGGATTCCCGACTAATTCCCCATTTGATTCTTCCACATCTACATCCAAAGCAAACCCATATTTTTTATTGCTCCAATTTGTATAGCCCCCTGCCCCACAAGTATATGACTCTGGGCAGCTTACTAGAGCTAAAGCACAACAAAACAGTAAACATTGTCAAGACTTGTGTAAAACACCATTGTGGAATAGGGGTGGGGAGGGAAGTAAGGCTGCATGGATCTGCTTTAAAATCAGAGTGACACAATCAGGCTGCCTTTACTCATTCCAATTAGAGTAACACTTGTGATCAGGTCATCATGATTTGCCTTAATATCAGGAACTTGACTGGGTGTTGAAATGAGGTGGACAAGACCTCAGAACTAGCTAGAGAGTTCAAGGAAAGACAAGTAAAGACATATTTCAGATACGTTTTGGGGACAATTTGTAGAAGTTACCATCATTTGATCATGCATGCTGTTGTGAAAAAACTGAGCATTATGTAGCTAGATGGCTGCACAATCAGTGATCACAGAGACAGCAGGATAGAAAATGTTGAAACAAACACTGTTATGTCAGGATGAGATGGATTCTTATGCTCATTAAAAAAAAATCAAGATGGTACAGCTTTCTGCCAATGTAATAAAACCATTCCCATAACTTTATTAGTAGCAATCATTGACAAGGCTACTGGCTTCAAATAATAATTAAATAATATATTATTTTGCTTCTTTCTAACCCTATCAAAGATCTGTTCATACAGCAAACGTATGACATTCTTCTTCTATTATTCATCTTTGGACAAAGTTTTATCACTAGCTGAAACACACAATTCATAGTGGAAGACAAAATATTTGTATACATTGTATTATAATATGCACCAAGAATTTGGAAACAAGAAATCTGTCTCTCCCACAGAAACTAAAGGCAGGTTCCTGACACTTGTTAGTGATTAAGAGTTCTCTCTTTATCTGATTTTCCAAGCAGAGAATTCATCAGTGTGAAAGGTTGCTGTTGCTATCAGAAAATACATTTGAATGGCTCTGAACTAAAACAACAATGAACCATCAGGCAGCAGGGACGAATCCCAGAAATACAATTCAGCAGTAAGTCCTGCTTATTTGAAAGATTTTTATGTACAATAAAGGAAGCATGTCCTAAGCAATAAATGTTCTATATATTATAAATCTGGTACCAACAGAAGCAAACTGGAAGATTGTTGCAAAACTGATGAGATAAAAATTGAAATAGCTACAGAATCGGCAGGGAATAGATTAAGAAGTAGAAAATGAGAAATCCACCAACACAAATCAGAATTATTTCTAAACACAGTGGTCTGTGACTGCAAAGTTATCAAGTGTGGCAGCATTCACTTAAACACGTCTACTCAGTAAACTATTCAATCATGCACTGAAAAGTTGGTGCCGAGTTAGGCTGAGTTTTTAAATTTTAGGGCAGTGCAAAGGCTAATTTCAGAAATACAATTAAGCCATGGCTTCACACAGGCAAAGATGTTTAACGTTTCCTATGCTGAACACTAGAATGACTGGACTTGATAGCTAGTTTTTCTTTTTCTTTTCTTTTTCAACACAGTCAAGGGAATCTAGCTCTCCTATCTTTGTAGCCAGATTCTTTTACTAATATTTCACAATTCCAGTCGAGCATTGTTGTATTATCATTTCAGCTCCTGCAGCTTGTTCAACTCTACCCTAGCCTGCAACCTGTGTGCCCTCTTGACATCCATTTCCAGACCTCTCCTTCTGGCGTGGTTGTTGCTACCAATTCTGGGAACCAAAGTGCACACATTTGGAAAGCATCCAAGTTCAAAAAGCTATCTCACCATATTCTTTCGTGCT
Source organism: Oxyrhabdium leporinum (assembly GCA_032468155.1). NCBI lineage: Eukaryota > Metazoa > Chordata > Lepidosauria > Squamata > Cyclocoridae > Oxyrhabdium > Oxyrhabdium leporinum. The sequence continues at coordinate 5,851 of JANHFL010002816.1, read as the reverse complement.
GTCTGCATGAGTGCTTCTATACTTACACGAATAAAGATGCAAAAAATTCAGCCTTTTTTTTTTTTTTTTGACAAATAGGGATCCTCTATTCGCAAGCTGCTTAACATGCTTGGGTCATCGAAAGTAATTGTTATGTACTGTATGGATACAACCATACCCATCATACGTTTCCCTTTTAGGATGTACTGTTAAATGAAGCATGGAACCAGAGAAAGAAAGAGTAAGAGAAAAATCAAAGGCATAAGCTAAGAAGGAAACACAGCTAAATTTAGCTCATACTAATGTCATTCACTATGCACAATTCTGTGATGAGATTTTCTGCCTGTCCCTCTTTTGTGGCTGTTAAGAAATTCCAAGCTAGATTGCAGTGGTTCTTAATGGGGCCAGGCTGGTGCTTTACTCACACCATGGCTGATTGGTCATTATCCTGCTATTTCTCCATCCTTTACGTAGAAGGAAGGAAAACCACGTTGATTGGCTTCTGTGTAGACCCATCTACCAGTGCTTGGTTTTTCTTTTATGGATTGCTCCTTTCTTATCAGTCCCTCTGTTTTTATCTTGCTTTTTCCTGATGCTTGTATTATAGTTTCCTTCTGCCTTCATCGCCTTCTTCTTAAATGATCTCCTTTGACACAAGCAAAGCTTCTTTCTTTTTATCTCTTATTGTGTCATCACTACTCTGATGATCTGTGGTAATAATAATAATGAGCTGCTATTTTACTTTCAGAGAAACGATGGAGCAATCTTCAGACATTGCAATGTAAAATGGTTAAAATATATATAGTAAAGAAAAAAAGTAAGGAGCTTTCCAGGACACTGGGTGGGAAGCCACCCGAGCTACTAGGTTCTCTGTCGATTGGCAGTTGTTGATGTTCATTTGCTTGTTTTGTTGTTACAATCCTGCAGTTGATACGGCAATATTTCATTAAGCCAGTAAACTGTCTCATCTTTAGAAACTCATCATCTATTCAACCCTTTCACATCTCATTGGACTCTCTCTCTCTCTATCACACACACACACACACACACACACGTGTGTGTGTGTATATGCCTACATATGTGTGTGTGTGTATATATATGTGTGTGTGTGTGTGTGTGTGTGTATACACACATATAAGTATATATGTATGTATTTGTATATGTATATGTGTGTGTGTGTGTTCAAGTAAATGAACATCAACATCTGCCAATTGACAGAGAACATAGTAGCTCAGTAGCCCAATAGCCCGGGATGAAATGACTGTCCAACTATTGGCCAGCTATTGAAGTGGCCAGCTACTGATGAGAAAGGGTCTTGCAGCCCATCATTGCTGGGGCTGTTACTAGAACAGATCAAACTTTAAAGCACTTAACATTTTTTGTGGAGAGAGGAGAATAGTTTTGCATTAAAGCTTGAAAACACAATTGCAGTGGGATGGGAGTGAGAAGAGAATAATCCCACACAGTCCTGCATGATGGAACAGTGAGTGGCACGTACAGATTGTGGGCTAAGTAGAAAGTATGGATTTACTTATGTCCCTCCATAGCCATCTATCCTTAGACATCATCCTTTTTTCCACCATGGTCATACACACCTTCATATAGTTTCTTCTGCTCTTTAAACTTCTCATTTCTCTTTTATTCAGGATTTCATCAATTCCATCCATATATCATCATCCTATCATGATGTTATTGTTGATACAGATTATGTAATTTGCATGATGATGTCAAACTGGACATTATGGCTTTTACTGGACATCTCTATTCTCCTTTCTGCCTTTCTTCTGATAAAATTACCCATCTTTTTTTCTGAAGACCTTCTATAACCATAAACCCATTTGGAGCCCAAAGGCATTCTTGCAAATAAATATAATAGTAGCAGGACTTATAAATATACAAGTTTCCCCTTTTAAAAATCAAAATATTTTAAAAGAATTAAAATTGGGAAAAGGAGGAGGCTGGCAAGTGACAAAGGAGGAGGCTACAGCTGCAGCACATACACACACAGAGACATATACACACACACACATATTTTCATAACATCAGGAACTGCCAACTTAGATGAAGTCTCTCCTGAGTTTAAGTTTAACTGTTGATAACTACATGGACATATCTTTGTCCCTATATTTTCTCCCTTCCCCTCCACATTTTGCAGTTTATCCTGCAGCTCAAGGATTTTCTGGTATGTTCCCAAGTCTAACCTTGCTTATTTCTTCTAGTTCAACCAAGATTGCCTAGCTACTACCATCTGTTGTAGAAAGATGATTATAAGAGCTGCCTTTCTTATCTCAAGCTCTCTGCAGCTAAACAGGGAAATGGTCTGATTTGAATGCTGATGTTTAGGTAGAATTGGAAACAAGTTGGCTGCATGCCAGCCTTTTGAAAGCATTGGAAATGCTGATTTAGAGAATTCTTCAGAGGAAATACTATCACAGTCAAAGTGAATATGTTAAATATAGCTTACTTTATCTTTGGAATGGTATACAACTTAATGCTTAACTCAAGCAACCTTCAACAGCTGTAATACACATATGCTGAAGAGTTTACATCCAATAGGGAAGGTCACCTCGTTCTCATTGAGACAATGCTGTCTTGTGGGATCTCTGAGGCATGCCTTTTTTTTTTGCCTTTTGGAAAAAACTGCCCTTACCCTCCTCCTCCTGCTCCTCCTGCTCCTCCTCCTGCTCCTCCTCCTCCTCACCACCTCTATACTGCTGGTCCCAACCTCATGTATCTTTAGAAAGTCAGTCAAGACCTGGCTCTTTCCCCAGTCCTTTGGGTATGATTAAGTCCCATCTGGATGAGATGTAGTCTGCTTTAATCAGATTGCAATTTTATGTTTTAGGTGGTTTTTAACACACTGTATTTATTTTATTTTTTTATTTTTACATTTATATACCGCCCCATTCCGAAGACTCGGGGCGGTTTACAGCTTATAAGCA
>JANHFL010002815.1:140104-153367 GCA_032468155.1 Oxyrhabdium leporinum | reverse complement strand
AGACACCCTATACCATTTCTGACAAATGGCAGTCCAATCTCTTCTTGAAAGCTTCCAGCAGTTAAGCTCCCACAACTTCTGAAGGCAAGTTGTTCTATTGGTTGATTGCTCTCACTATCAGAACAATTCTCCTTATTTCTAAGTTGAATCTCTCCTTGATCAGTTTCCATCCATTATTCCTTGTCTGGCCTTCAAGTGCCTTGGGAAATAGCTTAGACCCCTTCCTCTCTGTGGCAGGTCTAGATGACCTACAAGGTCCCTTCCAACTCTGTTAATCTGTATCTGTATGAGGCCCTCAAATATTGGAACACTGCTATCACGTCTCCCCTGGTCCTTCTCTTCACTAGACTAGCCACGCCCAGTTCCTGTAACCGTTCTTCATATGTTTTAGTCTCCAGTCCCCTCATCATCTTGGTTGCTCTTCTCTGCACTTTTTCTAGAGTCTCAACATCATTTTTGTATAGTGTGGTGACCAAAACTGCATGCAGTACTCTAGGTGTGGTCTTACTAAGGCTTTATAGAGTGGTATTAGTACTTCACTTGATCTTGATTATATCCCTCTGTTAATGCAATTTAGGATTGAATTGGCTTTTTTGGGTGCCGCTGCACACTGCTGGCTCATATTTAGCTGGTTGTCCATTAAGACTCCAGGATCCCTCTCACAGTTACTGCTCTTAAGCCTAGTTTCACCCAATCTATATGTGTACTTTTGGTTTTTCTTGCCTAAGTGTAGGACTTTACTTTTCTTTACACTGAATTTTATTTTGTTAGATAGGGCCCAGTGTTCAAGTCTGTCAATGTCCATCTGGATCTTGAGCCTATCTTCTAGGGCAGGCATGTCAAATTCAAGACCCACAGGCCAGATGTGGCCCACGATGTGGTCAGATCCAGCCCGTGGGGCCATCCTGGAAAATGTAAGGGACCGGCCCATGTTGCTTTGGCCCGATCTACCCAATGCGAAGAGGAAACTTTGGGCCAGGAGTTTGCAGAGTAGAGTTGACCATGCCCACCCAACTGGCCATGTTCATCCAGTTGGCCACACCCAGTGAGTGGCATCAAGATGGCCATGCCCACCCAGTCAGGCACACCCACCTGGCCCCCCCAAGATCAACCACAGCCTGATGTGGCCCTCAATGAAATTTGAGTTTGACACCCCTGTTCTACGGTGTTAGCTATTCCTATTAGCTTAATATCATTTGCAAATTTGGAAAGTTCCCCTTCTATTCCCTCATCTAAGTTAACAGTTAAGATACTTAACTGTTAAGGAACAGTTAAGATACTATGCAGAATCCTCAAACTCCCAGGCTTCTGGCAGAGGACCTGAGATTGAAAAAAACACACGCCAATCATAGCTGGGAGAAGGGTTTTTTTCAGATTGTTCAAGAAAATAAAACAGTATTTCCATACACATGAAACCTCACCTCCATAAACCAAACTCCATAAATTTTATGCTAAAATATTTCCTTATAACCATCCTGTGACTCTCGTCATTCAGTTCCATTATATGATCTCAGATTCTAGTATTACAGGTGAAAAAAAAAAACTCATCCTAGCTCCTTTACTAACTGAATGGATAATTTTAGGCACATAACCCCATCACTTGCTCCTTTTGTTTCCCTGCTAAGAAACAATCTCCCAACATCGGGTGGATTCAACCATAATGAGGCTGGATTGATCATAGATTTCGTGGGTTATTTGAACCCAGGCCTTTTTGTAAACCATGTTTTACAGTTTACCATGTATGATCCCAGATTTCCCCAGATAACTATGATTTAGTTCAGTGTTTTTTCTGGTGAGACAAGTCTATCAGGGCAACCTGGTCTACCCAAATATGGGACAGAGCATACTGCTTCCACTAGCAGTAGTATTTCAAGCTATAGATCTATACTAGTCTCTCTTTATTTCTTGGTCGGTAAATATAAATTCAATGCAAAAATATGATTTAGTTAAGAAATCATGGGGCAGAGAAACATGCAGCTTAATGTGGTCATTCGTGAGCTGAGGCATTTTATTTTCTTTCTACCGGTATAAGAAAATTCTTCTTGCTCTTAATTGTATGCCATACTTTGCTGCATTTTTTTCCAGCTCTGCAGTAATTTTTTTAACCCACCTGATCTTGAAAGACAAAGCTGAACAATAGTAAAGAAAGCTCAATGACCAGATTCACATCACTCTGCTTTGTTTAACCTTGGCTCCTTGAATATGCTACACTTAGCTGGGTTCACACAGGTAAAGCCATCAACCAAACATGATTTCCTGCATTGTGTGAACCCTTCAGAGAGACGGAGTAGCTTCAATAGGAAGAACAATAGGTCATGCTGTACAGTACAGTTTGCAATCCATAAGTGCTTTTCCATTCATGGATTTATTTTCCTCGGTGTTGCAAGTTATAGAAAAAGAAGAAATTTCAGAGCTGAAGATTCTTGGAGTAGAAGTCTGATATTCTGTGTATTATGACCCATTAACAGTTTGGGCTGCCCAATTTTTTTCAACTATTTCCCATTACCAGGGTAAGATAGAAGCATAACTGAGCAGAAGCAAGAACACTCAATGTGGGTTTTTTTTATTTATTTTTAATGGAGAATGGGAAGAGTTTAATTAAATTGTCATGAATCTCACTCATTTCACGATAAAAACAAACCCAGAAAAAAGATCACATTTTTATTCCGATCTAAAGTGAAGAATAGCAGCAGAGTGAGCCAGTTGGTACAGTTTAAAGCTAACAACAATTGGTTACAACTGATAACTGCCTTTATTCTACCAGGACCAATCCAGCCAAAGTATTTCCAGTGACTGCTCCATCAAAATTATGTGGAGCTCCATGTAAGAGGCCTCCTTTATCTTAGATTTCTCTCTCCCACACAATAGCAACCCTGGGAGATAGACTGGATTGAGCAAAAGTGGCTCTATTATCACTACCATTTTAATACTTGTGGGTTCTTGAAAGAGATCTACAGATGTCCCACACTGAGAATGTTCAGAAAGTCATTGAAAACCTGCTCTTCTCCCAGGTCTTGGGGCAGGGAGAATGGTTGAGCCTCCGTAGGATGTTTCCTTACTATACAGAGTTTGCCTTCTGAACAATTTTGATCTGCTTCTTTCTTTTTGTTTTAATTAATCTTGCTTTGTGGGGAGGGGGAGTAGTGTATCCTTTCAATGATAATAAACAAATGAAAATTGTATCCCTTACTGAATGGCATTGAAAATTGGTGTTTGTCACAAAGGGCTTCAATCTAAACTCCAGCCTTATATCTGATGGTATAAAGAGCAGAAATTTAGACAAAGAAATTTAGCAAGTGAAATTCTCCTTGACTTAAGTAAGTAGGGACAGTTTAAAAAAGAGGGCATCCATAGTGTCACAGGGACAGGTTGTCTTATGGAAACAGTTCTCAAAATATGATCTGGGCTCCACTTTCAGAAGGTCCACAAAGTCAACTAAGCAAATATTTTAACGTTTCATCATTTCTCCGTTTTAATTCCTAATGCAGTAAAGCGTAAACCATGTAAAGCAAAGCTTTTCAGGGTCCTCAATAATTTTCCAACAATGTAAAAGGGTCCTAAGAGCAAAATATTTGAGAACTGCTTTATGGCAATATGGTTGTTTTCCTCCATCCCATTCATAATGTGTTTAATTCTTCATTAAGCTAACAGGTTTTGAATTAAAAAAGAAGGGATATCGTGGGATGGAAAGAACAAATTTTGCCTAATCCACATCTTGCTTTTTTCATTCAAAAGGCCGAGAAATGAAATCTGTAGAAATTCCCCAGAATGTCACAATGTTGGCAGGTTTTACTGTCTGAATTAATGGTGTTTTTTTTTTTCCAATAGTAACTTTGCCTGACAAAATTGATGGGTGAAAATGTGGAACTAGTGTGATCTATTGGCTAAATTATTGGCCTAGGCCTGAAAAGATATTGATTCAAATCCACCCATTAACTCTGGAATTGACTGGTTTAGTTTGGACCAGTCATTCTCAGTCTGACCCCCTCAAAGGACAGAGTTCTTCATGTAAGTCACTCTGAGTTCTTGGACAAAAAGGCTCTCTCTCTCTCTCTCTCTGAGGATGGGGTGGGGGTGGGGGTAATGTGTCTGTAAAAATTCCCTTCTTATCCCTATGGGATATCTTTCTCCAAATCGGGTTCTCTTCCAGAGGCCTCGGAGTTTGAAGGTTCTGTGCAATATCTTAGCTATTCCTATACAGTCTTCTGGACAGAGAGATCTGATATTGTTCCTGGGATCTGTTGGAGTCACTCTTCCAGCTTAGGATCCGTGTCCTAAGTGCTTCAATCATCAAGGTCACAACTTTGACCGTTATGTTCCACATATTGTCTAGTTCCTCTGGTAGGCCCCTTTACTTCTACATTTCTCATACTTCTTCCTGGTGTTGCTGTCAATGGCACAACTTCATCTATCACCACAGCTGTCTTGTGGACCTTGTCTACTGCCACAATAACAAATTTATTGGCGAGAACCTGGCTGTCCATCTGGACCTGGAAGTCGCACGGTAACTTAGCACTGTTATTCTTCATGACCTTCTATAAAATCTCTCAAATGGAGTTTGGAGGCTCTCTAGCTTCTATGTGTGGTAATTCTGTATACAATGCCAGCTACTTAGTTGTGGTATTCAGTGTTTGCTATTTCTGCCAATCTTACCTTCTACCACCCTGTGTTGGATTATATTTGAGGCCTCTTTGCATTATATTTGAGGCCTCTTTGCATAATCTGCACTTGAGTTCTGTCTAGTGTGGTAGACCTCTGCTCTTCAATTGATCTGGTTCTTAGTGCCTGTTCTTATGACCAGTGCCTCAGTGCTGTCCTTTCAGTCCAACCCTTTTCAGCCATTGAGATGATTTTCTAATGTCAGCCACCTCAGCTATCTTTCAGTGGTTTATCCCATGCAGGGTCTTGTCTTGCCATGGTACTTCCTCTGCTTGATCTTCTTCCTGTCTACTCTGCTGTAGACATTTTCTCAGCAGATCATTTTTGGATGCCATCTTACTCATGTATTTCTGGATGTTCTGAATTTCATCCAAGACAGTGGCTTTGGCAATCACCAGACTCTACCTTGGTGAGAGTTAAAGCCACTCTTCTTCTGGATGTATATAAGGCAAATGGATGAATGGGTGGATGGGTCGATGACCGAATGGATGGAAGGTTGGATCTAACCCTCATGCCATTCTGTTGGATGACAAGCACAATTCTGCAAAGCTTAGAAAAGGACAAAGATAAACACAATATCCAGCACTTTAAAATGACGAAAGCAGTGTTGTGCAATTGCAACACAGGTTCTGCCATTTTATGCATGTCATAACTGATATTCAAAAAGGGAAAATCATCTGTCACATCAGAGTATTGCTGCTTTATTGTTTTACGAGAGGAGGGGAGAGACATGCCTCTGGAAAAAGATTTGGAATTAGTAAGCTAAATAGTTTAAAAACATGAGCTAGTAGAAGAGGAAAGAAAATATAGCTAAATATAATTTAACACATAAATAAATTGAAATTTTACAGTGAAGTAATCATGAAAAATCTTCCTTAGCTAAGTAGTGTTAAAATAGACTGAATGCTGTCCCAAGTACTTTTTTTTAAACTCACCAGTCCTCTTCTTCTGTTTTAAAGCAACTGAACATCCCCATCAGAAATCAACAGAGGAATTACTGGGAAGGACTAGTTATGGGAAAGTCATTAGCACTTTCTCCCTCCAAAAGGGTTGGCCATTATGAATATTTCAGCTTCTTCTAGTTTCTCATTTCTAAAAAATGAACTCCTTTCAGTTTATCTCCATTTCTCAGTTTTGTGACTCTGTCGATATTCTGTTTTGCTCTTGGGACATTTTAAGGAGTCCTACTAAATTTTGCATATATATTTTGTGCTCATGCTCCAAACATACATATATCTGAACAGTCCAGTATACAGCTGTGGTTTACAGATGTATTTTATCTGTGATATTATGCATTTTGTACATTATTTCAATAGCAATAGCACTTAGACTTATATACCACTTCATAGTGCTTTACAGCCCTCTCTAAGCAGTTTACAGAGTCAGCATATTTCTCCCAACAATTTGGGTCCTCAGACCTAGGAAGGATGGAAGGCTGAGTCAATCTTGACCTGGTGAGAATCAAACTCCTGGAGTATTATTATTATTATTATTTAAGGAGTATCAGTTTTCAGGACTTGTGAACTTGAACTGGGACTTTCTGAATCTTAGACCAATAGCCTAACCATTATACCAAATCAGAAATCAGTTGTATCAGGCCAAGCCCCTGCACCACCATGGATTTATAGAAGAGAATGTTGCAGAATGCAGATGCAAACTATTTTTCTACATCTTTTACTCCACTACTCAAAATATCTCCTTGCTTTGAATCTTGAGAATGGGGAAAGAAAGGATGACAACTAAAGTAAAGAACAGAATCTATTGCCTTAAGGATTAATATCTGGGGAACGTGTCTTCTCACTCTGATGCTTTCCAGATGTGTTGGATTATAGTGTTTCCAAAATGCTGGAATGGCAGAATGTGGGAGCTGTAGTCCCAACACATTTGTGAAAGAGACCAATAACTTGGGCTGAATAATATGACCCCACTTGGCCAATTTATGGTGAATCTTGGAATAACAGAATAACCGAGTTAGAAAGGACCTTGGAGGTCTTCTAGTCCAACCCCTTGCTCAAGCAGGAAACTGCTTTTTCAGAAATTTTCAGAAATTTGTTGTCCAATCTCTTCTTAAAAGCCTCCAGTGTTGGAGCATTCAAAAATTCAGAAGGCAAGCCATTCCACTGTTAATTGTTCTCATTGTCAGGAAATTTCTTCTTGATTCTAGGTTGCTTCTCTCCTTGATTGGTTTCCATACACTGCTTCTTTTCTGTCTTTGGGTGCTTTGGAGAATAGGCCTTCCTCTTCTTCATGGCAGACCGTCAAATATTGGAACACTGCTATCATGTCATCTCTAGTCTCTCTCTTTTCATTAAACTAGACATACCCAATTCCTGCAACTGTTCTTTATATGTTTTAGCCTCCAATCCCCTATGAGAATGACAATGTCATCTTCCAGCTGAGATCCAAAGCTCATAGCTCTGACTTCAGAATCATGTAGAATGTTCATCATCTTTAATAGTTCTACTTGTCTCTTGGTGGACTGGTGGTCTGGTATCCAAAGGATGAGCCCTGCTATTTACTACATCCATTTAATTGTTCAATAAATAAATATGTCCTTAAACATGTCACACCGCAGAGAATAGCATTAAAGACACAATTGTTGGGAAGCATTTCATTTAATTTTTGACCAGGGACAAATGTTGTTACGAAGATGGAGTCCTACCAGCTGGCTGGAGATAAAGATTGATATGATTGTCCTCTTCTTGCTTTTCCTCTTTCCTCTAATTGCCTGCAAAGTTCTGACAGAAAAAGGCTCCTCTGTGTTGATTCCCATTTTGAGTTGCCTCATTAATATTTGATGGCTCAGCATGATAAAATATTTAAAGATAAATATATTTATATGAACACATTAGCAGGGTCCTGGACACAAATCAGATTTGCAAGTTTTGAGAGCCAGTCTGGTGTCATGGTTAAAGTATATCGGACAATGGCTGAATAGACCCAGGTTCACGTTCACCCTCCATCAAGAAAATTGACAAGATAAATTTCAACCAGTCATTCTCACCCATCTCATACCAATCGCATCGTGTGTATAAAATGAATGGGGATCCTTATGGAAACTGCCTTGAATGTTTGGAGGAAAGGCAGGTTATAAATATCTCAAATAAACAAAAATAAAACTTTCATATGCAGTATTTAATTAAATCTATAAACAATGTTCTCTGTATTTCTTTGAGAAAGCTTGCTGATTGTATCAGGACACTGTATGGTAGGTTTTTAATTCTTCTAAGTCACCTTGATTGAACCAGATCCTGGAAGGTTCTTTGAGACAAAAAGGATAGGACAGAAAGATTCTAGAATCACAGATTCATGGGACTGGAAGGGATCTTGGAGGTCTTCTAACCCGACCCTCTTGCCAGGTAGGAATCCTTATACCAACCCAGACAAATGAATGTCCTATCTTTTCTTGAAAACTTCCAGTGATGGAACACCCATACGTCTGGGAGGCAAGCTTTTCCATTGATTAACTGCTCTCACTATTGGAAAATTTCTCCTTAGTTCCAGGTAGAACTTCTCTTTAACAAGCTTCTCCTGCCCCCCTCTCCTCCCCCCAGTTGCTTCTTCTCCTGGCCTCAGGTACTTTGAAATTAAGTCAACTCCTCATCTCTGTGACAGCCCCTCAAATGCCGGAATGGTCTTTCAAGAAACAGAATGCAAAAGACAACCTAAGTATCACTGATTTGTTTTCCATTCATGTCTGGATTATTGGGAGCTACAGATAGAAAAAATAATATCTCATAGATAATTTCAAGAGAGTTAAGAAGTATTTCATCATGAAAGCCTTTTTTCCTACAGTATGAAGTGGCACAACTCACCTCACCATAACCTCCAGAAAGAAAATTATATTTAGTAGCAGCAGTATTCAAAGAAATAAGCCAATAAGATTGGTTTTATGTTAAGATAATAAACAAACCAATGTACATATATTCTGACTTTATATACACATGAAATTGGTTTGAACTGTGATAAAAACTGGATTTTTTTAATCAATGTTTATTCAAGTACCATTTTTCTAAGGCTTATATCTTTTCAGCCAGTTAGTCTCAGTCATCATATGTGATTAGAATACAGAATATAGAATAACACATTTGGAAGAGTCCTTGGAGATCTTCTAGTTCAGGGGTGTCAAACTCAATTTCATTGAGGGCCACATCAGGGTTATGTTTGACCTTGGGGGGCTGGGGTGGGCGTGGCCAGGGTGGGCATGGCCAGCTCGACGACACTTGTGTCGGGGGCACCTGTGGTGGCCTAAGTGCTCTACAAGCGAAAACTGGCTCCCAAGCTCCATTTTGGGTGCAATGGCCTGCTGCAACAGAGGGCCACATGCAACCCTGCCCAGTTTTTGCTGGGAGAGGCACTGAGGGCCAGTCCTTCGCTGTTTCCAGGGCAACCCCATGGGTCAGATCTAAGCATCCCGCAGGCTGGATCTGGCCCCCAGGCCTTGAGTTTGACACTCCTGTTCTAGTCCAACCCCTGCTCGAGCAGAATAAACTATACTATTCTGGACAAATAACTCTTCTTAAAACCTCCAGTGATGGAGTATCCACAACTTCTGAAGGCACTGATTAATTATTCTCACTGACAGGAAATTTCTCCTTAACTCTAGTTCGGATCTGCCTTTGATAAGCTTCCATTCATTACTCCTTGTCCTACCCTCATGTGCTTTGGAGAATAGTTGACCCTCTCTTCTCTGTGATAGGCCCTCAAATATTGGAAGACTGCTATCATGTCACACATTGTCCTTCACTTTGTTAAACTAGATATACCCAATTCCTGCAAGCATTCATTGTATGCTTTAGCCTCCAGGACCCTAATCATCTTTGTTGCTCTTCTCTGCACTCTTTCTAGAATCTCAACATCTTTTTATGTGATGGTGACCAAAACATTGTATTTACATACTTGTATGAATTGCATGTACATACTCAGTTTCCATAAGAATTACTATATCATAGTCAGGATACAAATTGCCAATTACATAATCAGAAGAAAGCAGTCACTGGGATTGCATGCCTTTCTCAGCTACCTTCAGAAAAGCATACTACATCATTCAGAAGTCTCTTTCCTCCACTCTTCCCCTCACCCCATATAAGGAGTTATACAATTCTGACAGTCATGTATATTTCATTAATTTTTTAAAAAAGTCTAGAGGCAAAGCCTGTAACCTTGGGTGCTTCCCAACAATACATAATCAGATAACACTATTCCAAATACAGAATTTACATTCATCTGCTCTGTGCTGAGGGCCATGGTCATGAGAGTGTGTCACAGTGTGGAGGACCTCTTTTTAAACTGAAGGTGTATTGTGTTCTGCAAGGATGGCAGTTGACACAGAAAACAAGACAGCGGAGACTTTCATGATTTTTTAAAACTATTTACAGTAAGCTAATTTACAACAAGTATGTATAACACATTCTAGGTGTTTACACAGTGTCAGGTTTCCTTTTAAGTCTTCTTTCCAGAGTCTATTTCTCCCTGTAAGTCTCCTGCTAGCAGCTTTGTTTTCTTCCCTCTTTCATTCTGACTCCCTCCCCAATTTTTTAAAGAGAGAGTGTACCAAAAAAAAAAAAAAGAATGGGGGTAGAATTTTATAGTTGTGTTCTTAGCACAGCTTGACTTTCTCCTAGATCTGCTCAACCAAACACTTACAACTCACTGGCTTCCCTTTCATGAGCCCTGAACTTGCAATCAATATTAAGCTATGGAATTCTGAAGGAGGACAAATAGTAATCTACTCTATTCCCTCTTTAAAATGTTATGGGCAGCACCTAGACTTATATACTGCTTCACAGTGCTTTACAGCCCTCTCTAAGTAGTTTACAGAGTCAGCATATTTCCCCCAACAATCTGGGTCCTCATTTTATCCACCTTGGAAGGATGGAAGGCTGAGTCAACCTTGAGCCAGTGAGAATCAAACTGCTGGCAGTCGACAGAATTAGCCTGAAATACTGCATTCCAAACACTGTGCCACCAGTGCTCTTGCATGGATCTCTCCTGCATGAATATAAACCTCCACACTTTGGCTATCCCAACACAATCAGACTTTTGCTGCAGTTTCTTTGGAAATCTCTGGCAATTGTTGTCTTTTCTGGAAAAAAAAAATCCTCCAGAGATTTTGCTCTGCCAGGCACCAAGCTCTTTCCTTAGCAATGTGGGAATAACAGGGTGTGAAAGGGAAATGATTGGATTTCTTGACAATACTCAAAATTGCATGAAATGAAGAAGAAGCGATATGTTAATTGTTATGTTACCTTGAACTAGAGCTAAGCTGGCTAGGGAAAAGGCAAGAAACATTTTCTGAAATTAAAATAAAGAAGTGTTCTCCCCTCCTATGCATTAGGGAATGAACTCACACAAAAATGTCTACTTGAGAGGTAGAAGAAAATGGAGAATGTAATGTAAAGATCTCCAGTCAAGAACAAGATGTAACCTCTCAGCTGTCAGGGTTTGTCTGGGTCATTCTCACTTAAGAACAGAGCTGGGTTCATAGATTCATAGTTTGTCTTCATCCAAAACAAGTATTACATGTTAGGATTGCCTGTGAAATGTGAATAAAACATTAATTTTCAATAGAAAAGAGAACAAAAATCTAGTCTTTTTTATAGTTAGCAATGTCCATATATACATATATGCATACATTACACACACACACACACACACACACCGATTTTATTTTCACATCAAACGTAAACCTGGATTGCTGAATAAAGCATAATTGCCCGAGTTTATCACACAAATTCATGCACTCATACAGCACTCATAAACCACAATGTGTAGACCCAACCTATCATTTGCTGTTACAAAGGATTCTCCCAGTTTTGTTTTAGCCTAGCAAAGTTTATTCTAGTTTCAAGGTTTAGCTTGTACCACAGTTATTTTAAGTGGTGAATAGAAGGTGAATTTTAAATGAATCTCTATTTTTCTCTGCTAGGAGTTTAAGTCATGTACCTAGAGATTACTCCACTCTTAGCTATGACTTAGAAATGACTCTGTTCTTAGTTGCAGAATAGGCCTGTTACAGGTTGATGACTATGTCGGGAACTTCATTATTGATAGGGGCATTAAGCCCTAGTGTTCATGCCAATAACATATTCACTTTAGCTGCTATCTCACCTGATTGCCTACTTGACTGCTTCACTCAATGACTGAAGTCTCAGCACTCCTGTTTGCAGTTGTTAAATGATCATACAGGTCATTAAGCAAATGGAGTCCCACATGAGGAGCAAGAAATGTCTTGGGGGAGGGAGAGACCTTGAGAGGCTCTGTTCAGGAGCTGAAAACCCTCCCTACTGAAATTCAAGGAGAATTTCTACTCATAAGAGTGAGAGAGAGAGATTCACTCATGACCTGCAGTGGACCTCCCAGGGCCTCCGTTATGGCTCTGAGGCATCCCATGCACCTTAAATAATACTGCTGCTCTAGTCTCTGCTTGGATTTCAGTTCCTTCTTGTTTCTAGGGGCTGGAAAGAGCTGCCATCTGAAAGATGCCAGTTCCCCTCCATGCATGGAAGGGACTGCCTTAAGCAGGGTGATGGAACAGAGCTCATGTCTTCAGGATCTGAAGTCCATTTCTGCTCCTGGTGAAGGATGTCATCTCTCCTCCATAAGCAGAAGAGAACTCCTTTGGCAGGATGCAGAAATGGAGCTCAAAGCATCAAGATGAATGGATTATCTTCCCCACTGGAGGAATTCAGCTTCCTTGGTAGGCAACTCTTTCAGTCAGCCTTCAGAGATGAGAAGGAGTCCTTAGAGCAGGGGACAGCAGCTTGTAACTTTCTCTGTTGGCTTCCCCATTGACTTTCTGGGGAAGCCAGCAGAGGAGGTTGCATATGGTGATCAATGATTGTGAGGTACTTGGCAACTGATCATAAGTGTGAACAGATTACCATGTACCCAGACCATGATCATGTAACAGGGGCTGACAGTGAGATACAATGTTTTGTGATGGCCAGAAGTGTTTTACAGGCCTTAAAGCACCCTTTCTGAGGCTGTTGTTACTTTGAACAGTCACTAAACAACCAATCATAAATTGAGGTCTACCTGTGGTAGGACTAGTTTAAAAAAGCAGCAACTATAGAAGGAAAAATATGTTCAACTGTAATATATTGAATGATTGCATTCATATAACAAGCCCAACCATGACAGTTATCCATAGTAGCTGCAAAGCCTGATAACTTTGCATCTTGTTTTGTTTTGTGGCTTAGTGTGGTATGTTTGGTGTGTTTCCTTAATGCAGTTAATGACTGGCCATGCTGCTTTCTTTCTCCTATATTTGGCACAGTTGAGAAGACTCAACACTTCTATCTTTATTCTACATCTCTTATTCTACATGGTAATCTTGATGAACAGATAATGCCAAGGGAATGTGTAATTTTGATGACTTCAGCTCAATAAACATGTCTGGGGTGACTGGCCTCTCCAACATGAGAAATCAATTATAACGATAGGCGAATGGAGAAATTGAGAATGAACAGAGTCAGTTTATTTTAAAATAAAGAAGACTCACTTAGTGAGATGGCCAGTGTCTACATTAGATAAAGATAGATAGATAGATAGATAGATAGATAGATAGATAGATAGATAGATAGATAGATAGATAGATAGATA
>JANHFL010002815.1:122710-140004 GCA_032468155.1 Oxyrhabdium leporinum | reverse complement strand
ACAGACAGACAGACAGACAGACAGACAGACAGACAGACAGACAGACAGACAGACAGACAGACAGACAGACAGATATGATAGATATATAGATATAATGGATAGATATATAAAACTCCCTTTTTACAACTCTATAATCCCTTAATTTGGGGTAGAGTCAGGGTGACTGGATGGAGCTGAGAGTTTACTGGCCGGATGCCCTTCCTGATGCCAGATGGAGTTCACAACAGATATTTTTTTTCTTTCCGCCCTAGGAGAGTAACATCAGCTTCTACCTAGGATTGAATCTCAACCTTCCAAGTGGGAGGAGAGTATCTTCACCACTAGGCTACCACGCCTCCCCCACACATGTACTTACTGATAGTGGATTGTCCTCTGCAAAGAGTCGCTGCTGCAGACAATCGTGCTGTATCAGGTCTTCAATGACATCACCTGCATGATCTAGAGGGAGAAGACACTGCTCACTCTTTATCAGTTACACACCCATCTATACCACTTGAATAGGGTTTGTGGAGAACGTCCAGTATGTGGATATGAATGTCCAAATTGTGCTGACAATGAAGGCCACATCAATAGGGATATGCAAACACCATGACCCCCCCCCCCAGCTCCTATCAGAAAAACTGTTTTCTTCCATCTCCAGCAAGCTCTTTGCAACAGCTTTAACAATAGCAGCATCCCTGGAAGCCTGCAGGCAGCTTTATACCAGTGGGGGAAAGCAGGTTAAACCTTTTCAGGAGAAGAGATGTTTTTGCTGTCCCGGGTGACAGACTAAAGGAGAAGGCTGTTATCACAGAAAGCAGGTTTGCTTTCTACCGGGGTAATTGATAGATCTGCCCTATTCCTCTGCCTCGCTCTTGGCAATTGTTAATGGACATAAGTATATTTGTTATGACTGTCCTGATGTGCTGAGTTTTTAAATGACTCCTGGAAGAAAAGTGTTTGTGGGGGAGGAGGCTGCTGGAAAAAAAAAGAGAGAGATGCTAAGAGAAGCAAACACACTACAATCTGGCATATGCTCTAGCTTCAGGATCATCATTTCTGACGGTGTTATTGTCCTTCTTTCAGGAAGAAAATTCTACCTGAAATTCACCTGTAGGTTGTGCAGCCCTAAAATCTTGTTTTCATACTTTCTAATCATGTTTATACTGATACTGTTTGGGTATCTTGGAATAATAATTTCTAGAACTGTAATCTCTTTAGGAGCTCTTAATGGAGGGCTTCAAGTAGACTGTCAACAAGAGCGCTTTCTTAAATTACCCTCAATTGTGTTAACAATCATGGTCATGTTCCATTTTGCATTCATTGAAAAACTAAACTAAAACAATATCAATAAGCTGCAGCTCATGGTCTCCATGCAGCCTCCAGACCTTTTTGTAGAGCTTATTTGATAGCATATCCTGAGAACATTATTTCCTGCCTATTTCAGTTGCCAATGATAACAATCAATCAATCATAGTAATAGATAGTAATAACTATCAGGAATTTAATATTAACTCCTTAATGAGTTCTTATGATGTTCATATTTGGATCTGTGTTCTATCTTTGATGCGATTGCTTATTGCAATGATTAGATCATGATTTAATGTCTATAACTGGAGCAAACCAAAAATTCCTGAGCGTATATATAATGAAGTACTGTTGCTAGGTCTAAATCAGAAACTTGTTCATGATAGATCAAAGTATAAACGGCAACACATAATGGTTAAATGTGCTGTGGTTTTGTACTAGATCATCTTTTTCCAGTTTAATAACCTCCCAGATGTGTTGGATTAAAACTTGCAGAATTCTCAGCTAAGAACGCTAGATGATGCAATCCAATGCAGAAGTGGGATGGAGAGATTCATTGAATGAAATTCATTTAGTGAATGCATTTTATGGGAATTGGTTTAGTGCTGCTATTTTTCCAAGTGTTTACCATCATGCCATGTATGCTTCCTAGTTAGGCAGGACATGTTGCGGATCCTAGCTATGAAGGAACTACATCTTGTGGGACCTTGGAAAAGAGCCTTCTTTATGGTGACTCCATCCCTTTGGAACATCATTCCCCAGGGTATAAGATTGCCCATAACTTTCTGCTTTTCTACAAGGCCTTGAAGGTCTTGGGGATCAATTCAGAGTCTATCAAGTGGCTTATCTGAGTCTGTGGTCATCACTACAGTGTAGGGAATAGGGTGGGGGATTTAAATTGTGGATTACAGTAAAACTAAGCTTTCATTGTGATTGTAGCATAGTACCCCAAATGTACTAAAACAGACTGAATGATTCTTTCTTAATCTTTGCAGGAACCTAGGGTATCTCAGGATATTATTAAAAATATCAAACTGGCAGCTGCAATAGTATAGTAATAGCTCTGCTGTTTCTTATGTGTGTCACAACTTTTTGGACTGTTTTGACCATACTTTATGGACACTCCTGTAAAGACTACTGAGAGTAAAACAAGTACAATTAAGGTTAGTAATCTAGTCTATAACTTCTCTATCTTACGAAAAAGCATTGTTGAAGGTCAAAATAGGTCTGAACCATCAGAGCAAACCAACTTATGCTGGTATTCTTTCTCTCCTGGCTCAAAAGCAGATGAACAAACTTTTGCTCATCATCAGGTCATTGAGAAATGCATAAAAGTGAGAAACCTACTGTAAGTGCAGCTTTGTTGATTTAAATAAAATATAAAATATTAGTAAACGGGCTTGAATTCTGGAAATCTTTTGATTAAGATGGAGTTGAAATTTTGTTGCTGAATGCAATAAGAATGGATACTGGACATAACACCTCTAAATGGAATGCTTAGCAAGTAGTTCAACCACAAACATAAAGATATTACAAGGATGGTATTTCTTGTGGCATTCTTTGGAAGTTAAAGTTGAACTTTAAAGAAGTAGGATAGGAAGAGTATTAATGTCGTTGAACTTTGGTGTTGGAAAAGACTCCTGAGAATACTGTGAGCAACCAAGAAAACAAATGGACAGATCATTGAACAAATCAACCCAGAGTTTTCATTTGAGAAACATATGAAAAGGCTCAAATTATTATATTATTATGGATGCATTCTGTGAAGACCCAGCTCGCTGGAAAAGGCTCTAATGCTGGGAAAGATGGAAGGAAAGGGAAGAAGAAGAACTTAGTTATAGTGGTGATGTGTGCCCTGTTGGAAACTTGAAAGAACAAACTAAGGGTAGCTTGTTATGGAGAAAATCTATTTATGAGATCATTAGGATTCAAAAAATTATTGATGGTACATAATCAATGACAAGGATACATAATGTCAATTTGGCTACCTAAGTGTATAAGGAATGCTTGTGTGGTATTAGAGATGGGGATGAAGTCACATGCGGGAGTGGAAATCAAAACTTCAAAACTGGGTTATAAGTCCAATTTTTGGGGATATATATATATATTTCCCTGATAAATTATTTGATTCCAGGAAAACTCAGAACCTGGTGGAAGTATAGCAAATCAGTGCCATCTTGTGGTCTCGGGGGATCTTTTTTTTTGCAAATTTAATCTATTTATCGGCTGTTGTATATTGTAAATTGGGCATCTCTATAAGCTGCAACCCCACATATTCACAATAAAAAACTGATATCTCCAATCTGATCTCTACATGCTGTATGGCCAGGAGACAGCAATATAACAATAATACCATTATTTCAGGTTTACATTTGTACTTACCAGAAGGGCAGAAAGCCCCATTTTTCTCACATGCTGGAGGTTAATGATACCAGAAGAAGAAGATGTGCTAGCCCTGAATAGGACAACTCACCACAGTCAATTTGTTATGGCCAACTCACCATAGTCCAAGAGTGGGCTGCTGGGGGTTTG
This sequence comes from Oxyrhabdium leporinum, assembly GCA_032468155.1. Classification (NCBI taxonomy): domain Eukaryota; kingdom Metazoa; phylum Chordata; class Lepidosauria; order Squamata; family Cyclocoridae; genus Oxyrhabdium; species Oxyrhabdium leporinum. The sequence continues at coordinate 136,185 of JANHFL010002815.1, read as the reverse complement.
CAGGAGTTCAGGCAGACACTTAGCGAAGATTGTGTGCAGTTTGCCAAACCCCCAAATTCCACTCCTGGCTAACACCCACCCCACCCTGCCCCTCGCAGGAGTCTCCACGCAGCCTGTTTTGGATACAGGTAAGTATAGGGTGCATGTGGCAGCTCTGGGAGGGTGAAAAACAGATCTCCCGGAAGTTCAGGAAGGCTGGAAACGCACCCATTTCCAGCCGCCAGAGAGCATCCGGAGCCTGGGGAGGCCGGGGAGGGTGAAAACGCCCCCACCACCACCATGGTGCAGGAGACCAACTAGGACACGTCCACCATGGCCACACCCACCCAGCAACCAGGCAGTGAACCCGTTGCTGAAATTTTTGAAGCCTACCCCTGCCATAGCCAACTCACCATGGGACAACCCTCCACAGGACAATTCAACAATTCAGTTTAATCATTTAAAATAATTTTAAAAACATTGTAATTTTTGTCATTCACATTTCATTTTGTCCCTCCTTTTGCATCCTTTCTTTAACAAGTCTATTTCAACATTTCTTCGATATTAGTGTAACTCTTGTCCTGCAGTGAGTTATCCCGTGGCAAGTTGGCCGTGGTGAGTTGTCTTAGACCAGGGGTGTCAAACTCGTGGCCCAAAGGCCAGATGCATCATGTGTTGCCCCCCTGCCCAGTTTAGCAAAGGGGAAAAAAGTCCCAATATGTCACGTGATGACGCCGTGACACTGCAAGTTTGACACCCCTGTCCTAGACTCATGCTAGCTATGGAAACTACCAAGTCACTACCTTAGAAGAGGAAGCAGAATCTGAATGCAGGGAAATGACTGCTGAACTTTTGTGCAGATTACTAGTGACCTGTTCCAAAAAATGAAAGTTTGTAAAAGAAGCTAACATGACTGTACATAAGGACACATATCTTATGGATGCACTCAGATTTTTTAATTAACACCAGAAAGAGAAGCTGCTTAAACAAAGGAGCTCTTCCTATTTATTCCTGCCTGTTGCAAAATACCTACTTCAAGCTCTAATCCCAATTAGATAATTACTTTCTTTTTCTTGTCCTAGCAGGCACCCATTATCTGAAAGACACTTAATCTTCATTAATATGTAGCCCTTCTTTGCTGATGTTAAACTAAGCAACTCTGGGGGTGCGGGGCTATAAAATTTGCCCAATGAAAGCAACCCTTTTGGGAGTTGAATTCCAAAGACCATCCCTGTCACTTGGGTTCACTATGGATGATGGATGAAAACAACCAATACCACCAAATTGGTTGCTGTAAACAACCAATACTTCCACCTCTTTTAATGTCCTCCTGCTTCAGTATCCAAACCGCAAATTCTAGATTAGCTGGCAATACAAAAACATACTTTAAAAAAAAACATACTGGTTAATTGAAAGTTGGATCTCAAGAGAAGTAAGTTGAACGCAGTAGAAATGATATGTGTGATAAAAGAAGAAGAGATTGGAATGAATTGATATGGATTGAAAATGAATGATCAGTATGTAAGAAGAATATTGAAATAGTTTGACCATACAGATCAAGGGTTTATATTCCAAGTTTGGTTCCGTAAATAGAACTTTATAGGAAATGAAAATTCATCCTAACTGAATATTATGCTTTAGACTTTAGTTCTTGTCTAGCTTTAAAAGAAGAAAAGGAATCTCTTTTTTTAGCAGATGTTGCCATTTTTACACCCTTTCTTCCCTCTGAGGCCATAGAGGATGTTGGCGAGATAGTGGTAACATTAAATAAATTTAGCTCCTTTAACAGCAATGGAAGACTAATGCACCCATTTTAAGATTAAAAATAACCCATAATAATGTTTGTGTTATTCATCTTTCTAGGGTGAAACAAAAATAGGACTGGGAGATACACACAGCTCAAAATGATGCCCGCTTCTGCTCCAGACTAATTTTAGTGAGTATTTTTAAAGTCCCAACATTTATTTCTAAACCACAATTTCTTTATTTCCATGAAATATTTTTTCTATATTTCTATCAAGACTAACTAGCCCTAAGCCATTTACAGCTTTTCAACTAACCAGCTCTTTTTTTCCTATTTTCTTTTTCCTCCACAGCTAAAACTGCAGAGGGGAAAAAAAGATTAAGGAAACAAATTTATTCCAAAATGTACTTATATTTTTATATACTGGAATGTATTTATATTCTTGCAATTCCATTATCTCAGAAGCCGTGCTTTGTCCAACTTACTGTTTAACAGGGCTAAATTCATCCAACAGACTATGAGAGGGGGTAATACACTGTGAAGGAAAGCCCTCCAAACTGTATTTTCTTTCCAAGGCAATTTTGAAGCACTCTGGAGAAGAAAGGAAGGTGGAAGGGAACCATATTTGCAAAGTTACATTGACATTGTAATTTCTGCATATTTAACAAACCATCGCTCCTTTAACTGAAAATGGTGATTTTCATGGAATGCTACCCTTTTCATTATTGCATACTTCTTTGATTTAATTTGGCATGGGACGCATCAACCTTGATTTTGGAAAGCAAGGTTAAAAGGGATATGCAAGGCATAAAAATGAGTTTCTCTCAACAGGAAGGTTTGGGTTTCTTTTACCTTGGCTAATAGCATGATTGCCACATTTCGTGCTTTGTCTGGTGCCCTGGAGATCTACTACCAGCTAGACTGAATTCTTGCAACTGCTGTCTGTGTCAGATAACAGTTCCTACTATTCTCACCTGAGTATGAGTAGTAGAATAGAATATTCTTTGTTGGCCAAAAAGGAATTTGTCTCTGGTGCATAAGCTCTCAGTAGACATACAAGCAAGAAAGTGATAAATCATAAATCATAAGATATAATAAATCGTAAGATACAACCAACAAAGTGATAGACATAATATACCAGTAGGAGTAGATAATAGGAAAGATGAGAAGGATAATAGTAATACAGCTCTATTACATAGTTAGATATTCCAGGCATAAAATAGTGCTGTGGGAATTAGGTGTTTAGCAGAGTGATGGCATGGTGGAAGAAACTGTTCTTATGTCTAGCTTCCAAAACTGGCTGCCGCAGCTTCTGGGGTACCACCACATGACTCCCCCGGAGTATGCAGCCCTGTTGACCTGACAGCTCATGTTGCCAGGTGTGGAAGGGAAGGAACTCTATGCTGACCGGCCCCTCCAGCCACCCCCTCCACACCCAGTCAAGCACTTGGGCGATGACATGGTCCTTGGCAGAGTGTGCAGCAATCTCTGATGCTGTAATGGAATGGAGGGCAGGTCATCAATTAACAAAACAGATGATGCTGGAGCTGGATCCTTCACAACAGTTGGAAGTGGGCATCAGCTGAGGGCGTGGCTAAGTGTCTTATCCAGCCGATGCAGGAGGCGGCAGCTGTATGCAGCAAAGAACACAGCATGCAAGGGGACAAAACCTGTGGCGTTTAGCGGTCCCCAGCGAGCAGGCCCAGTAGCAGCTTGTGATCAGTCACAAGGTCAAATGGTTTGCTGGAGAGGTATTCATGGAAGCATTTGACTCCTGCAACCGCAGCCAAAGCTTCCATCCGGGAATCGGTGGCTTAAAATGGTGCTGACGCCAAATGGAGAGGCATCGCAGATGATAACCAAGGGAAGATTTTTGTTGTACTGCACCAGGATGCTGTTTGAAGATAGCAGCTCCTAGACAGTAGAGAAGGCGCCGCTGTAGCTTGATGTCCCTCACACCACAGACCACTCTGTCCAAGAGAGTGTCATCTAAGTCCCTGAATTCACAGTACCGGGCTGCTTTTCAAAGGGTGGCAATGTATTTGTTGATGGATTCAACTTCAGACTGATTCCGATGATGGAAGGCATGCCGACGTGCGATTCGTGAAGGTTTGGGCTCATAGTGGGTCCGTAACTTGCTCTGCAGCATGTCCCATGGCACAGACTGAATGGCCAGTGGAATGAGGAGAGCCCTGGCTGTCTCAAAGATCTCTGGGTCACAGAAGTTTAGGAAAACTGCCCTTTTCCTGTTGTCAGTGATTTCAGCAAAGTCATTGGCTTTGAGGAAGCAGTTGAAATGAGCAAGGTAGGAGTCCCATGTCTCAGAGGCTGGGTTGTATGGAGCAAAAGGCAATAGTGCAGCCATTTTCCAAGAGACCAGTGTGAGCCCCCAGGCAATCTGGATTGAGGCGTCTGTGGTCAATGAAGTGGCAGCAACTGTGGATCAGCTCCAGTGAGTCAGCTCTGAGTGAGTCAGCTCTTTGCAGCCTCAGTTTCCATTCATCCCACCTTCGTCGCCAGTGTTCTGGGCGAAGAATGAGGCCAAAGTGATTTCTAACAGCTCTTTATTCAACACTGCCTGTGAGGCAACTGAACTGCCTGGTTGACAAAGCTCCTTTTATAGGAAACTGATCAGTCAAACAACCAATCAGGAGAGAGTATTTTCCTGCTCCAATCAGAGGATCAGAGTGAGGGCTTCAACTGACAACTATATACACTATATACAATACACCAACCATTACATTATTGTAGAAAAGTCAGCACCTCCCTCCCTCCTAGAAGAATGAAATATTTTGAGGAATATTTTAAAAAAGGCAGAATATTATAGATCCCTAAATGAGAAATGGAGAAACATGTTGTGTTTTTTAGAGAAAGGAAACAGACTCAGTAGATATTTTGTACCCATTAAGAAAGATTGGGCCAGCCTATTCAGAAACCAAACTAAGGAGACATCTTTCTAATCAGCCTCCATGTTTCCAGTGTCTTTCTCCCAGCTTGGAACTGAACCAGATGGGTATTTCTTCCAACATTATACTCTGGCTGTCTCTGTAAGAGATTAAAAATATTACCTCGGATTTAATAGGAGCAAATTATGTTAATGATTTCTGGTGGACTCTGGTGGGATAAATGCTAGAAGGACCAATGCTTGGCTACCACTCATTCTTCCTTATGAAAAGAAATATTATGTGCTCAGAGATTATTCCATAAAATATTGTGTAGTGGATGTAATCTCTGTGGAAAAATCCCACTGCTGTGACTGTCTGGGGTGACTTTGCTAAGAAGGAAAGAGGGGGAGAAAACCAACAGTCTTGATCACCTTGAAAAATAAGTAAACCCCCTCTTTGCTCCTAAAATTCTCAGTTAATTTATGTTCAGATATTTTATTAAAATTTCAGACATAAATCTGTCAGAGAAGAAATCTGCTTTGCAAAGATAAAAATAAATTAAACGTATTCAATCTGGTATGCAAATCATCTTGCATGTTCATCAGAATGTAATAGATCCCTACTTCCCAACAAAAGAACTTTGGAAAATGATTTTTAAAAATAGTTTTACTACTGGAACTTATAATAAAGTCCATAATACTATCCTCTGGGAAATATTCTTTTTTTTTCCTGTGGATTCCATCTGGAAAAAAAACTAGAAGATATAAAGGCAACTGCTAATGGTGGCTAGCAGTGAAGTACAGTGCTGGCAATCCCAAAACTGCTTTTTCAAAAGGCAATTGAACTTTCTTTGTTTTTCCTTGAAGACATTTTGCTTCTCATCCAAGAAACTTCTTCAGTTCTTCAGTCAGTCAAAAAGCATCTATGGGATAACCACAACCTGGATGACTGAGAATCTCCATAGACATAGAGCACTGACCAAATTTTCTTGCTGAGGAATAAGGCATTAAGCAAAGAAGCAGTAAAACAAAAACTTCATCTAAAATTGGATCACTTTGTTTAATACTGTGCTCCATACAGTTTATACTTTGGCACAAATTAAAGAGAGATATATGACATATCAATGATATAATTATGCGGAGGTCACTTTAGAGTATTCTTAATTTGAAGGTGTGGGTGGGAAGAATACTACTTTTACAAAGGGCAATGTTTCTGAAAAGAGAATGTACAGCAATTTAATCTCTTTTCTTTTGAATGGAACAGAAAATAACAAGTTGACTCAGAGCCATTTTGAAAGAGGCAAAAGTCTCCTCCAGCTTCAAGGTGCTTCTCAACTTTGTAGTATTCCCACCAAGGCACTTTGACTTTTAAGTGCTGTGTTCCTTTCCTCCAGTTTTCTTTCTAAAAGGTATTTTCTCATTTTCTTGCAACAAAAGCTTGCCTGAAAACATTTGTCTGTGCCATAGGGGTCAACAGTCATTCCTGACTCTATCTCTCAGTTTGAGTTTTGGCTCACAAAACAGACATGAGAACATGTTCCAGAAAGATACAGAGTGGAATATGATCTATGTTCAGTCCTCACTACATGTTAGTCTGTGTGCAGCTCAACGTGCAGCTCAACCCACCTATCCTCCAGTAAAACAGACTGTGTTTGTAGATCTGAATGTTTTATTGAAAGAACAGGATATGGTGAAACTGGGGAAAATAGGAATACATACAATGAGAACTAAATACAAGATAGGCAGTATTGGGTTACTGCTGAACATAACAATTAATAAATACAAGCAATCTAAAATCTCATTAGAGATGCTCTGTGTGCGGGATGTGAGTTTGTCCTTGGACAACCATGTGACAGAGATTAAGATGGATTCTTCTTTGTGCTTCTGCATTCTCCAAATGCTAAAGGAAATGGAGTCTGGATTCCCAGTGTGCACTTGTTTTGAAAGTGCGGGCTGATGGGTAAAGGGGTGGGGTCAGCTTCAAACAATATACTTGGTATTTGTCCCTCCGGCTATTAGATGGGGCTAGAGAGCAACAACAGCATATAAAAGTTATATGCTGGGGCATGAGAATCTACATCTGAATCTTCAGGATCCTCCCTTTGTAGGCATCCCATCAATAGATACTATGCTAATTTGAGAGCTAGGTAAGGCAATCAATTGCCCCAATCAGTCAGAAACTCTCTTTCTGATAGCCACCTGAGCATTGCTAAGCCTACAGAAGCTGGGAAGAAGCAAATGTTGCATCTGGGATTACTAACATTCCCTGACATCTGGAGATAACTAAGATCCAAGGAGACTAACTCACTGCTAATAATTACATCCCCATGAACAGTGCTGTTCAATACTTGGAAAAGAACCATTTTCACCAGTTTAATGTCAGCCCTTCAACCTCTCAGGAAGGGCTAAAACTGTCCACTCTGTCTCTTAGGTCCTCCAAGAGATCCAAGTCTATTTCCAAAATACTCTAAGAGTCCTTTGATGGGATCCGTAAATAGACTGTGGACTGTTCGGATTATATAGCCTGTTGGTAGCCTCTAGGCTGAACATGTTTCCTTTCCTGGTTTAGATCTTGGATCTGAGTATCCATATCTGTCAGTATAAATAATGGATCTGAAAAGAAAGAAAACACTAAAGAAAAAGTTTTGCAAGTGGAAAGGAATGGAGAATTGCAGAATGGCATTGGATGAGTTTCTTTCTCATCCAGTTAGAAAAAATTAAGACAGGGATATTGCAAATTAATAGTGTGGGCAGACATAAACAGCAGAAATTGGAATACTACAACTACATTGTAAAGAAGGCTGGGTGGGGCAGACTAGGATATGGGTGGATGGCAAGAAGAAAAAAAGTCGAACGACAAATTATGAAAATAGGGAGATCAAACAAATTAATCTGAGGCTTTGAACAAAGACCCTTAGATTTTTGAAAAAAAATAATATACTTTCTGGAGGGCTATAAAACATTAAATCCCCCAATAATTAAAACAAATTGTAGCAAGATGAGATGAATCTAGGCAAAGTACCCTAAAAAGAAAAGCAGATTTATTCAAGGAAAGCACTTAAAACCAGGGATGGGCAACAGTTTCTTATTGCTGCAAATTTATCCATTTTTGTTTTCCAATTTCTCATTTTTATAAAACTATAAGGTTCTGGTTGTCAAGCCTGCTTTTAAAAAACAAAAGAAAAAGAAAAACGTGAATAGTAAAATATGTATGCATTTTCATGACCTTTCTTTTTCCAGGGACTTATAATATACATTTTTTTGCTTGAAACTTTCCCTCTTGTAACACATGATTATTTCTATGAATATATGCATTTTTGTACAGATATTTCCCTAATCAACTTTTTAGAAATCAGTGATTAATGGCATTGCAGAATTGAGAGAGCTGTGAATTTCAAATGAAAACTAGGTTTCACCTCTGATTTTGGTTTGAAAATGCAAAATAAATGAACTTTCCCCCACTTCCCTGCTTGGAATATTAAACAAAGCTTGTGGTTTGGCAAAGCAGAGAACATATGTTACTCCAACAATTCTGATTTTCAGTATCACTTGGAGGGTGGGGGAATGTCAAAAGAGCAAAGATGACAACCACGTTAAAATTCTAGTCCTTTTTTATATACATAGCACATACTTTTCACTTTATCATTTTCATCATTTTCACTTTTTGGAAATTTCTCCTCCCCACATGCTGTTGTCCCTGGTACCTCCAATAATGGTTTGTTTATCAGAACATCCTAGTTCCTTATTTTTATACTATTTGCTTTCATTTCCTAACTTTGTTATAAAGATGCTGATGGGGAGGAGAGAGGATATCTGCTTAGTTTCTTTAATGTTTGTGTTCATCTCTGAATTTGAACATCCATTTTTGCGATGAAGCATTCATTTAGATTGGTTGCCATAGAAACTAGAGAAACTCTATTCCAATCCAATACTACTCAATCCCTCCCTTATTCTATTTGGTCACAAAATGGCTGCCTGCGTTCTTTCCCAACATTTTTCAAAGAAAGACCCTCTCTCATAATCCTACCCATATTGATTTTGCTGAGGATGATTCAAAGCAAAGCCTTTTTTCAAATGGTACCTTTAAGATTATTGTTAAAAAAAATCTAGTCTCCAGTTTATCAAAGTTATGATTTTTTTTAATAGGCTATAGAGAAAAAGTTTTAAGAGTATAGGTTTAAGAAGAGGGAGAGAAAAAAGTGGCAGATACAGAGTTAATTGTTGTTGTTTTTTTAAAAACCCTGCAAACAATATCATGTTCCCCCAAGCAAATTAATGTCATAAAAATAATATTCAGGCAAATAAGTAGGGTAGCTAAGGAAATGTGCATTGACTATCACATTATCTCCATCCATTTTCTTTCCTTTTGAAACAGGATTTGTAATCAGTAATCAATATCTTTAAGTGATGCATCTGAGATTAAAAATTCATTTATCCGTGAAATCCATCATGCTCATTCATTTTTTAAGCTTACTCCTTTTTAAGTGAAATTTCAGCAATACATGGAACTGTGACTCAATCTCATGATGCTCAGTCTAGATTAGGGATGTGTCTTCCATAGTGATTAAGTCACGGGCATCAAACTCGATTGCATCATGTGATGTCACGTGACGTATCACAACTTTTTTTTGCCTTTGCGGAGCTGGGGTCGGTGTGGCCTGTGTGTGATGCATCCAGCCTGTGGGCCGCCACCCCGGATTAAGTATATTAAAAAAAAAAAAAAAGGTTTAGAGAAGACAGAGGTGCAAAAGTGATCCTCATCATCATTCTTCAAAGCAATTACATCTTTACCAATGGTGAAGCACAGTTTCATAACCTTTTCCAGTGCTCTACACAACCCAACTCTAGGCACAGAATGGAGCCAAAATCCTCGTTCAAACAGGAGAGCAGCTGTGTAGAACGTTTCCTAGGTTCACATTTTCTTATCTGCTCACTGACAGGTTTAAACTGGAATGGGCATGAATGGTTTCAGAGAAATGGTCTTCAATGGAGGAAGATGGGAAGCAGAATAGAATGAAAAATGAGTGTGTTTACTCAGTTCCAGGTGGAAATATATCATACCAACTCATGAAAGCATGAAGAAACTGAGGAGAGGAAAGGGGTGAGGAAACACTCTGTCTAGCAAGACACCTTAGAAAATTGAAGATGAAAACACGGGCAGTCTTTAGCAGATACGAAAGACCTGCTAAATATATTAATACCAGTCTTACAGATGGAAGGTGTCATTTGAAAAGGAAGTATATGGAAACAGGATGTTCTAGCAGCTTGGTGAAAAAAACAACCAGAGTCTTCCCCACCCCACCACCAATTTATTTTCTCCAGAAACCTTAAAGATCTGGGGTCATTTTGGGTCAGTGAGGCTAGTCTACATGAACCAATGAGCTAACTATCAGAATGTAGCTTTTGGTGTGCTTTTTAATATCCCAGTAGCATCAGTGTGTTTAGTTTCTCTGAGAAACATTATGACAAACACGCCTGGGGTCAAAAGAATCAACTTTAAAACTTCAAAAAAGAGAATTTGGTGGGGAAAGAATTTTACATGAAGTATCACAAACAACAGTGTTTTGTTAAATAAAGTATCCAGCCTGAACTGATATGCCTCAAACAATTTCATTCCCATTTCTTAATGTGGAATTAAAGTACTGCTGTGTTCTCCTGTTTTGTAGCAGAATAAAGAGCAAAATGTTCTCCTGCAACACAACTGATGGCAGTGTTGCTTAATGATCACCACAAAAAAAAGAAAAATCAGGCACAGTCACTTGGTGATCCCTTAACAACAGCTATGACTTATAACCATAATTCCTAGCTCAATAACAGTTATTGAGTCCTACCTGTACTGTAGGTTGAGTCAAGCCAGGCAGTACAGAAGGGAGAAGAGGATTTGTACACTCCTGATAAGAATAATACAACCTTTTCCTTATTTCTGGGATTGAATGCCATTTAACCCAAAGGGCCCAACTTCTGGCACTATATTCTCAATTGCTTTATATTGTTTACTTGTGTGGTTTGCTTGGAGTGATTTTCCCCACACAGTATGAAACAATGCCTTTGCTATTACTATTAAGGTGATCATCTGTGGCATCTTCCTGTATTGCTGCAGTCCAATATAGGTGGCTGCTTGCTTTAACTGGGCAACTGGAATGATCTCCATACCTTGGGTGACCCTGCTGAAATTACATACTCTTGGCACACACTTCCACTGTTGTTCAACTATCCTCCCAGGAACCCCCATTTTGATGACTGCACAGCTGGACTTGGCAGATGGGATATTCATCCATCCATCCATCCATCCCCTGGCTTCCAGAATTTTCAGAGAATGAATGGTTTTATATTTAGCAACACATGCATTTACTTTTCATACTTTACAGTATGACAAGAAGATTCTTCTTAAAAGGATTTGCCAGCAAGGTCCTTGATGCTCTCTGAGCTTGGTGATTTTCTTGTAGATATTTTATTACCAAACTAGGTTACATCTTCGGTGCTAGTTAGGAGTGGGCTATGCTCTCAATTTATATTCTAGTGGCTTTCCCTGTCATTGTTGGTTGGAGTGGTCTTATGGCTCCTTGATTGAGCTGTTGTTTACTGTTACTTTGTTTGGCAGTTTCTTGATTGGGGTACTGTTTGCTTTTTCATTGTTGCTGTAATGTTAATCTTGGTTTTAATCTCTGCTCATTGAGATATTGATTGCTGTTGAGGAGGTGTTTTGGTCTATTTGTTTCCTTTTTTTATTGTCTCCTTTGAATGGTATGTAGATGTAATTTATGTCTATGTTGCTGTTGTTCCTGTTGATGGTTGATTTGGGTGCCAGGCTTACAGGAATTCTCCAGTAGTTTTGGACTTGGCTCAGTCAAGGACGCTCACAGTTTCCCAGTTGAAACTGTAATTAGGCCTGTCCACCTGTTGTGCAATTAAAGTATATAAAAGTATATAATTAAAAGTACATAAAATGAGAGCAAACCCCACTCCCTACCAGCATTGATGACGTTACCTAATTTGGTAATGAAACATCTGCAAGAAAACCACCAAGCTCAGACAGCACCAAGGATCCCACAATTTAAGCTACAAATATTGTATTCTAAGGTTTTGCCTGATAGTCATGCAATTTGAACATATAATCTCTCTTGTTTTCCTGTTTCTTTTCATCACTGCTCAAACAGCATGGAAAGAGCACAGGGAATTCAAAACTAGGAGGAAAAAGAAAACAAGCTGACATCTCCCACTGTTGAATTTTTCAAACATTGGCAGGTACAGCTGGCCTCCATACTGTTGTGCACTTGCTGATTTGCTTCTTTCTGTTTACTGAGCTGTGGAAGAAGCCAGCAAATACCCAACTGACACCAACCTCATTGCAGCCTGGTCTGTGATCATGGTCATGGTTTACATTGCCAGCTCATGAAAAGAGAACAGGGCTTCTATCTTTCAATCAGCTTTTTCTATTCAACTGGGGTGTACGCAAACCTGATTCATCACAAGCTGTTCCTGTCCAGGGTTCCCAGGATATCTACACAGCATTCCCTCTCTCCCCACAACACACACACACACCAGGAACCCTGTGAGGTAGGTTGGGATGAGGAAGAGAAAGCCAAAAAGCCTAGAAAACAGAATCTTTTCCTCTAGCTCATTTGATTTTCTAAACCAGGGGTGTCAAACACATGGCCCACAGGCTGGATGCGTCACGCGCTGGCCACCTCCACCCCCATTTTAGCAAAGGGGGGAAAAGTTGTGACACGTCACGTGACAACAACATGATGACGCAAGTTTGACACCCCTGTTCTAAACTGATCCTTACATCTGGACCTTTCATCAAAACAATCCATGCAGATTCCTTCAGAATGCAACTTATCTTCTACTCCTGATTCAGGAGTAAAAGCCTGTAGAGTTTTGCAGAATTAACTTTAAAGAAAAAAGAGAGAGAGAGAGAGAGAAGGAGTCATTCTCCTACTTTTATAGAACTTGGTGATGGTTTTTATTTTCTCTATAAAAGGATTCAAACCAAGCAGTCAATATATTTTCAAATCTTGTTTTGCCAAAAAAGGAATCTGGTGCTTCTTGAATGTTCTTAGAACCTGAGATTCTGAAACTGCTACATGTTTGTATGACTCGGAAAGAAGGCCGATTGAGAAGGCATTCTCTTTTCAAAATGAAAGAATCCCTGTCTCACACGGTGAATCCTTTGATTTGTCCTGCAAAGTAATGCATTCTTGTTCCTAAGCATCCTTGGCTGATGTTGCCATGTTGCAAGAATGTCAAGATAGTGTGGTTATTGGCATACTGACAAGGATAGGAACAGAGGTGAAATCTAGCCAATTTGCACCGGTTCGTGTGAACCGGTAGGGAAAATTTTGATTGATTCGGAGAACCGGCAACTATCACCTCTGGCTGGCCCCGCCCCTGCCCGCCTGCTCACCGCTCGCCCCGCGCAGCGTCCGGAGCTTGCCTGGCACCAGCACCGCTTGTGTCGTGCCGCTCCCCACGCGGTGTCCCTGTGCAGCCTAGCTACCTGCCCCCCCGGCCCCTGGAGCTTGCCTGGTGCCGGCGCCGCTCGTGTCGCTCTGCTCCCTGCGCGGCATCCACACGCGGCCTAGCTACCCACCTCCCCTATGGCCCCCAGAGCTTGCCTGGCGCCACCGCCACTTGTGTCACATGGCTCCACGCGTGGTGTCCACGCACGGCCTAGCTACCCCCCCGCGGGCCCCGGAGCTTGCCTGGCGCTGCCGCCGTGGCTTGCTTCGCTTCCCACCCGGTGCTGCGTCCCCATGCGGCCTAGTTAGCTGCCCCCCCAAGGCCCCCGGAGCTTTCCACACTCACCCTGGGAACTTTAGCCTCTGAAAATGCCTGCCGGTTGAATGGAGATGGATTCCCAGGATC
>JANHFL010002815.1:77033-99393 GCA_032468155.1 Oxyrhabdium leporinum | reverse complement strand
CTATTCCCAGAATTCCCCAAGCAACATGCAAGCTGCCCGGGAATTCTGACAGTGACGGCCAATATATCCTAAAATAACCAATATTGACAAACACTGCTCTCAATCATTAAATAGCCAGCCCTAAGAAAGAGATAGGAAGGTCAGGGCATCCACTCTTCTCCCGATTGACGAGTGAAATGCTGCGATGGAGACAAACGAAGGGTGGAAGGGAGTTAGCCCTGAGCAGATACAGAGTTCTCCTTTCTAGAGGGCTCGACTAGATGACCCTTGCGGTCCCCTCCCCATCCTACGATTCCTCGGGCACTTCTGGGGAAAGAGCCGCTTTTCTCCGCCCGCGAGGACTCACAATTCCACCATCCACTCGCCCTGCAGCAGTTCTTGCCACGCTCCATCAGTCAATACTTTGACTCGATTCCTGCCGGCCAACGCGGGTCCAGGCACTATAAGCAGCAGGAGCAGCAGCAGCATCGAGGCGAGCGTTACCCAGGCAGACCTCGCTGAGGAGGAACGGAGCGGTATAACGGCCGCCATCATCTCGGACTACTTCCGCCTTGGCAGGGCGCCAGGAAAGCGATCAGAAAGGATGCCGGGAAAAGGGGCGACTCGTCCCTGGGAAGAGCGTTTCCTTTCTTCCGCTGCCCGTGGTTACAGGGGGGTGGGGGGGTGGGGGGAATGTCCCTTTCCTCCCCGCCCTTGATTGATTTGGAGAACAACGAACCAATCAATGGCTGGCCTCGATTATTTCGCCCCGCCCTCCGCCTCTCCTTTCTGCTTCCCTTGCTTTTGAGCGGCTTTGAGGACAAACTCGGTTGTCGCTCATTTGGCGACTTTTCAAGGCGACGGAACCCCACCGCCAAACGGATTAAAATGAATCGGGAGATGCTAATGACCAGCTATTTTTTTCTTTTCTTTTCAAAGGACTAATAAAAACATGACATCTTTTAGAAATAATATTTCCCATGTTTTGTTTATTTAAATGCGTAGACGTGACCTTTATTCCTCGATGAATAGGGCACTTTTTTTGCTTGGTTATGGCTAGTAAAAATAGAGCGATTTCAAAAACCCTTCCAAATTCCTATTCCAAATTCCTTCTCCTAAGTGTAAGTGGGACCTTCACTTGATTGAAGGATCCTAATGTGCCACAGAACACAGGGTTTCAAATGCCTTTCTGCTCCGAATTAACGGGAATCGCCTGCTCTTAACTGGCTTGGGATAGGTGATATTCAACCCAATATATTTGGAAAGGGTTAAAAAAGTTTCAGTTAAAGGAGAGGATAAATGGAACAAAGCATGATACGAGGAATTTGGACTGAAGAAAACCATACACCTCTACAGGCCATTTAAAGTTACAACGGCACTGAATAATGGGACTTGCAATCATTTTTCACACGACCATTGCAGCATCCCCACAGTCATATGATCAAAATTCATTTGCTTGGCAACTGGCATGTATTTATGACGGTTGCACTGTCCTCGGGGATCATGTGATCACCTTTCCTGACCCTCTTGATAAGCAAAGTCAATGGGAAAGCCAGATTCACTTAACATCTATGTTACTAATTTAACAACTGCAGTGATTCACTTAACTCTGGAAAGAAAGTGGTAAATTGGGACCAAATTTACTTAACTATCTCACTTAGCAACATCAATTTTGGGCTCAATTGTGGTCGTAAGTGGAGGACTACCTCTAGTACCAAATGAAAGCTGGCTTTGCCCAGGCTTGCTGTTCTGGGATGTATTTTGTATATCTAAAAAATATTTTTCTAGAAATTCTTTTTTGTTCCTGCTGATTATTCACCCAAATTTGTGTAAGTCAAATATTTATTGTCCTATTTTCTATCAAATTATATCTTGTTTTAATTTTTTTGAATAATTATGTTTTTTTCTCTTTTAAGGGGTATGTGATTCATTTACATCCCATATTAAGCATTTGTAATCTATGAGACCAACAATTTAGAAAAGTCAATATCTATAACACCTAATTTGGGACCATCCCTTTCACTTTCCAGTTGCACTTATAAAGGATTTTGTGTACACTCATCCTGTCACACCCATTTTCTCCAGTGTTTTGAATTTTTCTAAATGTTCTCTTGTTTTCTGCACAGAATTCAGTAAACACCTATGCTGTTTGAAAGTAAAAACCATTCTTCAAGTTCCATCAAAATGTATTGTTTTTCTGTTTAAGTCTATCAGTCAGAAAGAAGCAGTCTTCTTTGATGCAGTATTTTAATCATCTTAATCCTAATTATTAATCTCCAATCTTGCATTAAAATGCTTCTACACAATTTGGTCTCTTGTCTTCTTCCTAACAAAATAGAGCAGGACATCCCTTCCTAATTTTGCAAATTCTATGAACTTTGCCATTTTCTGCCTCTGTATCCTCTTCATCTCTCCACTTTTGTCTTATTTTTCAAAAAAAAGTATCATTTGTTTTACATGTCTGGTCACTTCTCTCTTCCAAAGCTCTTCATTTAGTACTAAGTGATTCAGAAGTCGTTTTATGTAAATCCTCAAATATTTTCTAAAGCAATTCTGGTGTAATTCCTCTTTCTGCAAGTTGTGCTAACAATCCCCATTCTCCTGTTTTTCTTGCTCATCTGGTAATTGTCATTCTAATTTTGCAATCCAGAAAGGAAAATGTCTCAGTTGCAAGAGGGAAAGTTAAACGCAGGCTTTCCCCACCCCCCACCCCTTTCTTTTTGTTTTGTCTTTCTACATCTTTGATACATTCATCTAAAATGGTACTCCATAGTTGCAATCACTGTCACAAACTGGTTCACATTATTTTTATTCTGTAAAATCTACCAATTGTCTATGTTCTTAATGTTAAACAAATAATAGTCTCATGAAAGTCAGATCTGTTTGCCTGTTCAATTCCAATATTTTTAAAAACACTTTCACCAAATTTAATATTTCAAAGTTACTATTCTATTTATCCATTTTGAACTTTTGATATCCAATTCCTGTTCAACTTTTTGCTGAAAATTTAAATCCTTTATATCCTTTTCCCCTCCTCTCTCCTTCTTTATCCAAAAGGAATGACTTATTAACTGGTTTTCTTTTATCCTGCCTTTTTAATTGTAAATTGATTACATACAACTATGATTATGAAAGTGATGCTTTTGCAGATCTTATGACCATTACAGGCTGCATTATGGCTATGAACTTGATTGAAATCCCTCAGTAAAAGTGTGTTTACGAAATAATATTTCAGGTTTATCTGTGGTATTTAAAGATGCAGATAATCAAGTTAGATATTTAAAAAATTACAACCAAACTTTTTTGCCTTCATAAATTTATTTAGTAAACAGTGCACATTCAAATGAAATACTGTAGCAATAACAGAACATGACCACACTTAGCAAACAAAGGAGAAAATTATCTGGTGGCTTCCTACTCAACTACCATCTTTGTAAAGAAAGATGGCAGAGAGAGAAAGAACATGAAACTCTGCTGGTAGGAAAACGCAACATAAAACAACACTGCCTGTCTCATAACATCCACAATAAATCCCTGTGCAAATCAGAATCTTACCAAAAGCTACTGTGCATGAAGGTTTCGAACTGGGTCACAGAAGTGAAAACACAGAATAGCATGTAAGGCAAAGAAAAGGAATTATTTCTCAGTTCTTTTATAAATGAAAGGGGATTTAAGGCAAGTAGGAGAGTGAGCTCATATTCTGTCATAGAATGGAAGGAGTTAACAAATGAACCTTGGTAGATGGGGTAGAAGAAAAAACAGAGAAGAAAAAATAGAAATAGAGTGAAGACTGCCTAAGTTTGCCACATAACAAAAATATTGAAGCACTGCGAAGCTCCAATCTTTCACTCTAGCTGACATATCTCCAGGAACCCTTTTATACCATTTAATATTTCTTGACTGAAGAAAAAGACCCAGCCAAGGTGCCAACTTCTCTATCTCTCATAAATATTCATTTATCATGAATGGAAAGATGTATTAATGAGAAGAAAAATTCTTCTATAACAACAGATGCTGGCACTGGAAACAGTGTCTGGTTCTGGAGTTGTGCTTTCAATCAAGATTACAGGTAGTCCCTAACTACATTTGCTTAGTAACCAAAGTGATGACCGTTCCTCATACTTATGACTGTTGCAGTGTCTCCATGGTCACATGCTCAAAATTTGGGTGCTTGGCAACCTATATTCATTTACAATGGCTGCAGCATCCCAAGGTTACATGATCGCCATCTGAGACCTTCCCAGCTGACTTCCGAGAAACAAATTCAATAGGAAAAGCAAGCTTGAATTAATGACTGCAGTGATTTGCTTAATGGCCACAGCAAAAAAGATCATAAAATTGGGCATAACTCAGTTAACAACCACCTCACTTAGCGATGGAAATTCCATCCCAATCGTGTTCATAAGGTTGAGGATTATTGGTATTAGATATGCATATAATGCTACCCTATATTACCTATGTACAAAGCTGTGGGTTATTTTTCTTCCAAATTAAAGAAAAACCTAAAAATAAACAGTCAGGAAATGTTAAAGTGCTTTTGCTTAATCATTAAGTAAGTCACTTGAATGGGTTTGTGGAACTGGATGTTAAGGTAGGTACTATTTTAGGAAAGGCTTTCTCTGTAATGCTGAGCTATAAGCAGCTTATTGCAGCCTACAAATGTTAAAATTGGTTGTCCAATTTATCTACACTTGAGCACTTCAGTAAATGTTTAAAGAGAAGTGACTATGATGAGTTTATTTAAATATATTATTCCCTGTATTTGCTACAGAGATAGTATCTACTGCACTAGTGAATTAATCTAATTGTGACTAAAATAGCTATTTGTGCCTTAAGTTGTTAATACAGATGGTCTACATAATTAAAGCAATCAACCAAATCTCCTTATGGACAAATATCAAGATAGACTCAAATAAATCAACAACGTCCTTTGCTGAACTGCACAATAAGGGTCACCCTCAAACTGCCTGGAGATTACTAATAACTCAAAAAGTGCTATATTTAGAGTAACTGACTTCTTACTGGGTACATGCCATCCAAAAAAGGTGCTGAAGAATATCAAATGTTGGCACTCCTTTTTTAAAACAAAAGCAAAAAAACCGTCCTTAACTCTGATTTTCAGATCTGCCAGTCAAAGAAGTTTGACTGGATGCTTTGCAAAACATGCATGAACAAGGCAGATAACCAAGTGAACTCTTCTTAAGTCCTTCAGCTACAATGGGATTTTTTTAAAAACATTTTCCACTCGTGATCACTTTTCCCTTTCTCCCTGTTCAGAGCTGTTCTATCCAATTCCCCTATGTGAGCAACTTCCAAACAACTACCAGCATCAATATATTTTTTCTAAATTCAAAGGCAGCTTGAAGACCTAACACAAAAAAACAATTTAACTTTGCATTTTTGTGAATGCAAACTGAATAGCCATTGATCCACAACAAGCAATTGCTTCTACTGTCACATAGGATTTCTTTCTTCAGAATCCAGATCTCTCAAACGAGTTTGACTGAAATGAACGAGAATGTCCTAAGAACACAATTCCATGCCTTAAAAAAAATCAATGTACATGTTGCATTATACTATTATTGCTGCATAATAGGTATCAACTAGCATATTACAAATTGCTTGTTTCATAGTTAGTTGCTTCAAAACTCTGCTTAACTCCAGAAATATCTAAGCAAGAGTTTTAGGATTTGATAACATCTTCAAGTGTTGGTAGAAAAATGATGTTAAGTCATTTAAGAAATGTGCTCTTCTGGTTTTAATTAGAACATTGATTAGCTCATGGAAGAAGAAGAGCTTTTGCAGCTTGGTTAGCTGCCATTCTTATTATAGAGCACAAGTTATTAGTTATTATAATCTCCCCTTTCGTGTAGACAGAAGTAAAAGGCTCAAAATACAGGTCAGCCACACATCTTATTATTGCATGTTTGTGAACACTACCAAAAATCATGCTAAAGGGAGATGAGGAGAAATGTACTTCCAAAGGGAGTAAAGGCAGACACGAATAAATTGAAGTACAACTCTTTCGACAAAAAAGAAATATACATTTAAAAATACCTGAAAGAGAAAACTGCAGAAACAGTTTCAGTTATCTATGTTAAATAATGTTAAAAAATAAGGTCATGCTTTGTTCTCTTAGAACTTTAAGTGAGTTTCAGGATGATCTATCGATGACCAACTTTCAATTTATTAGAGGAATTGTCCTATTACAGAACAATCCAATCACTACTAAAAAATTCTGCTGAGTTCTAGATACCTCAAAGCAATGTTTGGGAGAGCTGCTAAGAATGCAGAGATAACAATCCAGTACTGTTATCTAATTCATTCTTTAAGGAGGAGAACTATCTCTAAGGAAATCAATACTCCCTCCATTCTCTAATCTGTTCAGGATTCTGTTCACCGAACATGCTCATCTACAAAATATTAGCATTTAAAAAGCTTGATAATTTCACAGGAATAGAAAAGAAAAATAGAGCTATATTTCAATTTAGTAGCTATCATTACATATCTTGCACATCACCAATGAGAAAAAAATGTATTACTTTAGTCAAAAATTTGCCTTAAGTCCAATGCTGTACATATTCAATCAATCTCTCTTAATATTTCTAGGAATCTCAGCAATCTAATTGTTTAGCACCATGTCAAAGTCAGTACACACTGAAAATTTGTTTGTACATTCTTTGTAGTCACTCGTGGCTACATGCCATAAATTTATGCACAGTGGTGGAAGATATTTCTTTCTGGAACATTTACACGGGTGCTGGCATATCATTATGCATTATTTTAATAAAACCCAAGCCACATGGGCTTTCTCTACCAGCTTAAAAGCTGTTGGTCTTCAGATAAAGGGGAAGAAGGGTTACCTTTTAGATGTTTAGGCAGTTCCAAATGGTATAAGAATAAAAATAAAACTTTAAATGCATTGAGCTGAAAATAGCTATCCATTCTTATCCTTCAGTAAATTATCCCTCCAATCCAAAAGGAGGCGGCGTATTAAGTGCAGATAAACAAATTACAGTATCAGATATTTACAAAACCTGCGTAATGGGTGGAGGGAAAAAGCAGCCCTTTAACTGTTCATAAAAAATGTGAAGCAGTCATGGTCTCTATGTAAATATGGAGACAGACATCTAGTAAGATTGTGCAACACAGTCAAATGATCCCACCCCTTTAGCAATATTAACTATGCCAGTCACAGGAAGATAAAGATCAAAGCTCTGAGTTTGGGAGTTTCTTTGCCTATTGCCGGCAACACAGTGCTTCTTTTATCAAGATAAATTATTACAGATCGCTAACAGTGTGCAATTTGGATCCCCATTAGAAAGACAGTTCCGTATTCCCTCCTTCCATTTCTTTCCTATCAACAATATCCAATTCTTATTTGGGGTTCACCTATTTGCATTACTATTAAGTCCTCTCTCCTTACTCCCATCTTGAAGAAATACAGCTTCTGCTTTGTACAGGTCGGGCATCTTCAGTGCTACTTGCATCCTCAAGTGTGTTCCTCAAAGTGCAGTCAAGCCAAAATTACAACGGCAGTACATCATACCAGCAGTGTCCAGCCAGTTATCAGATATAGGGTCATATTTCTGTACGGTATTAAGATAGGACGACCCTGAGTGTCCACCAACTACATAAAGATATGTATCAATTATAGCTGCACCAACTCCTATTGGGGAAGAAAAAAGAATGTATATTTATATATTTAACATTACAAAATCAAGTCCTTTTCATGAGAAAAACATTCAACTAACACCCCACCCCCATTTAAAGAAGTGTTAAAGAGCTTATCGTTATGAGGAAAATGGGATGCAGGAGTGTTACATATGTTCACCATCTTCAGTTATATGTAAAAAAAAAGGCAAGCAAAAACTTAATCATCATCATCATCATGAATGCTATAATGTGGAGGGTGAAAAATGTCCAAAGGTCAGATATTTTCTTGAGGGGAGGAACAACTATAAAATTCTTCCTTCAACTCATCTCTTCACTGCCCTTTTCTATTATGCAGCCTAGCAAAAGGCAATAGTACAGGAAACTCAGAATAGAAATGGCCAAATATTACTCTAATATCATGAAATTGGGTTAGGCAGAAAACATTTTCTG
Source organism: Oxyrhabdium leporinum (assembly GCA_032468155.1). NCBI lineage: Eukaryota > Metazoa > Chordata > Lepidosauria > Squamata > Cyclocoridae > Oxyrhabdium > Oxyrhabdium leporinum. Next base: position 91,308 of record JANHFL010002815.1, on the reverse strand, counting down.
GAACAAATTCTAGGCCTTCAGGTTAGGCTTTTACTGACATAAAGAGTTTTAACTGAGGAAGAAAGCAGCAATTTATTCTTGAAAATGAGTTGAAATAGCCATATTCTCTAGAATCAAGGATCTAATAAACAAGCAGTTGGGATAACAGCTCTGAGGATCCTGTCCACTTCCTCAAGTCCAACAGAGTCAAACTCTCCCAGATAACCAGGTGAGCCTCTAACAGACCTGCTCCGTGCTTACTTTCCAATTGAGAACGGATCCAAATAATTTTGTCTGTCAGATCCTTGACAAATTCCTCCACATGATTTCCTAGTTGCAACTGAGGAATTGAAGACTGTGGATTTGGGAAAGTATATGTTCTGGTTAGTCTCCTTTCTTTTTTTTGAACGCTATTTCAAGACAATGGGAAAAGGATGTTGGCATTGTTGAACTGAATGAAACTGAGGTCATGGGAGAGGCCTGTGTGTGTGTGTCATGTTTGCTTGGTGTGGTACTTGGTATTTGGGAGTGTGTGAATTGATCAGTTGCAAGCTTTCTCTCAGCTTGGAAGCTCTTTCTGCTAAATTGGATGTCAGGCTGAACAGAGAGGGAAATCCTGTCTCTGCCAAAGTGTATGACTCATGAGTAAGTGACTGGCTAGCTAGCAGGCTAGCTGCTGTCACTCCAGAAATGCTTCAGCTGTGAACATTTACAATCAGAGGAGACATTTACAATCAGAGTTCTTGTAACAGCCATCTATTCCTGAGTAGCAGGGTAGAAATAAGGGTGATTCTGCATCACAAGTATAAAGTTATGTTTGCAAATTCAAAAATATGGAATAGTTCCCAAACACATAATTGCCTTACTGCGAGAGGATCCATAAAGGTAGAAGTTACTAGAAGAATAAGAAAAAAAAAATCAACTTAGCTGGATTGATTAACAGTTAAAAAATCTAGAATGGTAGCAAATGAATACCTAAGCAATGTTATTACTCATTCGCCAAAATGTCTAACTCTAAAACAGACACGCTATATTTTCCATGCTGAAATCCATATTCCCACAAAAGTAAGCTTAATTTATGTTATGCTAGAAAGTCCTTCGAAACCCTAAATGGTCCAAAATTTTATGCCACCATCTTTATTAATATAATCACCATGTTATTTTTGCTTTCAGAGAAAAAAAGAAAAAGAAATGTAGTCTTTGGTTGTAAAAAGTTTGCCAGTGTCTTAAAGTACTGATGATATAAATGCTTTTCAAGTAAATCTCTCTCTTCCTTTTTCCAGGGTTTTTTGGGATTATCATAGCAAGGATAAGTTGTTGTTGTTTTTTTTGTTGTTTTTTTAGGGAAAGACAACTGAATAGCACTTTGGGACATTCTTACACGATATCCTATTTGCATAGAAGTAACACAGTAAGAGAGAACTGTGATGATTTTTCATTCTAAATAATTGCTCCCAAAGTGACATGAAAAAAGAACAAAAAAATTCAGCTGAACAGGAACAGTTTAATAAACTGAGAAGTTTATTACCAGTTCGGGGTTCCTTCATCGGATGACAAACAGTCCATTGGTTTTGGTGTGGATCATACCGCTCAATGCTAGACAAGTGAGAAACACCATTGTGCCCTCCAACTACAAAAATGAAGCCCAATATAACCCCAACACCAAAGTTTATTCTCTTGTCTGCCATTGGTGCAACTGCTTCCCAGGAGTCCTTGTTGGGATCATAACGTTCCACACTGCAGACGGAAACAAACAACAGCATTTAATGACCAGAGTTTCTACTGATTATTGCAAGTTAGTACTGTAGCTGTGTTCATGAGGGATAACCAGCAAGTTGCAATTCCCACATGAATGCAGCTTCAATGGCCTCTTGAGATAGTCTATAATAAAAAGTTATAGGCAAGGTATTTTGATAGCACATAAAGCTCTACAGCAGGGCTGTCAAACTCCCAGCCCACGGGCCGGATGTGTCACATGCTGACCATGCCCAGCCAAGGTTTAGCAAAGGGGGAAAAAGTTACATCACGTGACAACGTGAGTTGACACCCCTGCTCTACAGTCAAGATGGAAATAAGAGACCAAAAGGAGAGAAAGGATTGAATATGGTTAAGGGTATAAAACAAAGCAACTATTTTTTAAATCAGTGGATGTATGACAATTATACAACTGAGGAGGTAAAGGGAAGTATGACATCTAGCCACAATACAACAATACAAAAAACCCACAACCCTAACCCTAGTTTAATGGGACTGAGTTGCGTGTCCTTTTGATGATTAAAATACAAGTAGTCCTTGACATCTAACAGTTCATTTAGTGACTGTTTGAAGTTACAATGGCACTGAAAAAAGCAGTTTTCACACTTATGACTGTTGCAGCATCCCCATGGTCACATGATCAATATTCAGCTGCTTTGCAACTAACTCATATTTATGATGGTTCTAGTGTCCTGGAGTCATGCGATCACCACCTGCGACATTCTGACAAGCAAGGTCAATGAGGAAACCGGATTCATTTAACAACCGTGTTACTAACAGCTGCAGCAATTCACTTAACGAATGTGACAAGAAAGGTCATGCAATGGAGCAAAATTCACTTAACAACAGTCTCACTTAGCAACAGAAATTTTGGGCTCAATTGTTGTCATTAAGTCAAGGATTACCTGTACCATGGACATTTCCACATACAGAACTAAAAAATAATCTGTAAAAGGGTACCAAATGTAGAACAATAAAGAGACTCAAACATTTGCCTGCAGCAGCGTAAAGGCAAGAAAATTTTGTATGTGATGTAACTCAAGCAAACAGGGTTGCCTGGTCTTGCTCTACAACCATCACCCTGGCCAGACAGTCCATCATGGATAGAATTATATAAACCCATTCCCTAGATTACAAAAAAAATAAAAATAAAATCACCTGTGCAGTCATCTGCACCGCAACCCTCTTTTGTCCTTCCCCCTGCAAAATTTCAGTGAACTGCAAACATCTAAGAAAAACAGGGCATTTTTCTAAATGCCTTTCCACTGGGTTTCTATAGAAGTCCAGAAGGAATGAAAAGGAACTATCTTTTTTCCTACGATCTTTGAAAAAGAAGAACAGAACAGAGTAACAGAGTTGGAAGGGACCTTGGAGGTCTTCTAGTCCAGTCCCCTGCTCAGGCAGGAAACCCTATGCCATTTCAAACAAATCATTGTCCAACCTCGTCTTAAAAACTTCCAGTATTGGAGCATTCTCAACTTCTGGAGGCAAGTTGTTTCACTGATTAATTGTTCTTACTGTCAGGAAATTTCTCCTTAGTTCTAGGTTCCTTCTCCAAAATAATATTACTTTAGATCTTGGCATTCTCTTGCTCTCAAAAATAGGTCAGCAAGCTAATGTTATCCCATTTTTTTAAAAATGCAGCCAATATGGTCTGTTTATAATGCTGGCAAGCCCCCCCCCAAAAAAAAAACAACAAAAAAAAACACAATACAAAACAAAAAAAATCCTGGCATTTGGGAAAGACAAACCTTTCTTTCTTCAAACAGGCCATAAATCATGCTAATACATTGACTTCCAGAGGCTCCTTCATTCCATTCAAGAACTTTCAAGCTGTCTTAGTATTAATCACATACAAATCACATACTAATTCATGTTCTGTTAGATGACTGTGATGTTATTTTTCCACAATAGGAAAGACAGTATAAACATTATTTATACTACAGCAGTGTTATTCCATGTTTGTGATGGTCTTTACATAACCAAGTTTTGATTAAGTTTTAGAACAATGTTAACTTCAGATTTAACTTTTTATTAATGAGGATTGCCTATTAAAAGTCTGCAGAATGGATTGGATTAGACTTAAATGACATAAAAGTCTACTGTTTTTGGCAAGTTGGGCTCTAATTTTGTATGTGTGGGAAAATGTTGCTCTAATTTAAATCAGCAGACATATAGGGAAAATTACCAAGCTATGTTCACGTTATGCTCTTACCCATAGTTACTTTAACTATTGTTTCCCTAACACTTTAGAAAATTGGATTAACATAGCACACTCAACAATAAACTAGTTCCGAGGGCATTTACACAACATACTTGCAAATAATGTGGCTAGCATTTCAGTGTACTGTTATCTCAGTAATACAATCCCAGGCTACAGTAATGCAACATACAATAAATTATGTTGCTCTATACAAGGCTGGAATATCATATAATTAATCTTACATCATCCACCAGTTGCTCTCACAAAGTTTTTAGTTAGAATGAACGCTTGATTTCTGACATGTGCGTGCACATGACCAATAAATACCACAGTACGATTTAAGACCTATCCAAATATATATTTTTCTCCCCAGGTTTAAAAAAAAAACCAACCACAAATATTATTTTAAAAACAATCCCAAGAAAATTTTAGACAAATTACCTAAAGCATGAATTAAGAATGCATTGTTACACTGGGAATAATTTATAATCAGGTGGAAGGTACTGCATATTATTGTTCTGCTATATACCACCCAGAGTCGCTTTCTATGAGAGGGTCCCCATATATGATCAAATCAAATCAATAAATGAATAATAATAATAATTGCCAAACTTAAACATGCACTTGCCTGTTCATATGAGCTGGGCCATAGCCCCCAATGGCATAAATCATTCCATCTAATACAGCTGTAGCAAAGCAACTCCTGGTTTTGTTCATTGGAGCAACAGGCTGCCACTCCTTCACCTTTGGAATATACTTCTCCACTGATTGCAGGTAGGACTGCCCATCATAACCTCCCAAGGCATAAATTTCTCGTGACAAAACTGTTACACCCAGAGTACTTCGGCTCTCATTCATGCTCTCAATCGATGTCCAAGTGTTTGTATCAGGGTCCCAACATTCCACAGAGCATTCATGCTTCCGATAATTGATGCCTTGACACATGTGGGTTGCAATTCCTCCTATTACATAGATTTTCTGATCAAGGGCACAGATTCCAAACTCATAGCGAGGAACACTCAGAGGTGCTAAGCCTATCCAAGAGTCATTCTTAGGAAAATACATCTCAACACTGAAGAAGACAAAAAACAATCATGAGGCAAAATGAAATTTCAATATATCAAAAGCTGATATCCCAAATGGAATGTAAATACTTTTATCCCACGTCTCTTTCTTTTTTTTTTAAATGCTGGTTTGAGTTGCTTGATACTGAACCATCTTCTAAACAGACCCCTATGCACAAAAACATTGTAATTGAATTAATTTTTTGTGTTAAGCCATATATAGTTTGGTTTGGGCTTAATGCTTTGGGTAAACTAAGTCATTGTGGCTTGTAAATAATAGCTGATGGTTTAACAGCTAAGTATGATCTCTGTAGTGTATTCATCAAATTAATTATAAACAAACCACCTGCTCAGTGTGAGGTATGTAACAGTCTCTAAATCATAAGACTTGGAAAGAAATTCAGAATAACAAATCTTAAACATAATTTAACTTGCAATATTTATATGAAACTAAGCTAAGAATGCAATCATTTGATTTGTTCTGAGAACACATAGGGGATACTTTCACACAATATTCCTTGGACCACAAGGAATCACTTATATCACTCAAACTTTACCAAAGCAGAACTTTATTGTTTTCAAAAACACCTCACCTCCTTAATGAAAAGATTGCTCACCGGAATTGAAAGGCCCTAAAAACATGGTCCACAAATGGAGATGAAGGCAGTCAAGTGGCTGATTGTGTTATTGTTGCCATGGGAGTGGAATATGGTGGGTGTTTTTAAATATTATAAAGCTACCGGTGTCACCTATGTGTGAGTTGGGCAGCTATATAAATTTGTTCAGTAAATACATAAACTTAGATTCTGTTAAATGGGCAAAGTTTGGAGAGTGAAGCATCCCAACTAGTTTCTCCATCTATCTTTCATAGTCTTTCAATTTACTGCTGTTGCAAAAGAAGGTTAAATGTATAAGCAGGTCCCACAAAATCTACTCTGCAAGTTCTCCTAAATCTTTAGAGTGGTCTGAGCAAAAGGATTATGAGGAAGAAAGGGAATTTAAACTAACAGCACTATCCATTCCATGGTGCTTTAATAAAACTGACTACTACTCAATATTTTACTACTCAAGTAAAATATAGCCTTTAAAAGGTGAGGCAGGGGCATAAGTGAGTTGTTGACTTTCTAAATATGAGCTCAGTCATACATTTTACAGCTAGCAATTTTAGGCAATGAAACTGATTACAGGATAATTAACCTCAATATATTTCTTTGTTGTTGTAACAACCCTAACAGTTGACAAAGAAAAATAATAAGACCATTCATACTTCTAACAGAATAGGAGTTGGATTTGCAGTTCTTATTTATACTTCCACTTTATGCCTAATTGTGGGAAAAATAAACCTGAAATCTCTTTCCTTTTCAGTAAATGGGATAAATTATTAGACTTATATGATTAAGATATAAATACATTCCTGGACTAAAAGAATGCTAATAATTCTTAAAGGCTGTGACAGTGAGAACAGCAGCAAATTGAAGAACATTCAAAATTATAACACCCTGGTCAATCATCTGCTTTGCATTCCAGACTATTCCCCTTCTTCTACTTTGGCATGACAAGCAACTGAAGGTTGTCAAAACCTGTATAGTTTTCCTCAGAGATAAGCTCCACTAGCTACTTTGACTTGGGAACAGAAGAGATTAGCAAGACAAGCCTGCTTAAATCCGGATTTATTTATTTTTTTGTTCTTGTGGCTGTCATTTCTCACCTTTCCAAACAAGCAAAGAGTCCAGATTTTCCTCCCACTGCACAGAGCACTTTAGGAGGGCAGCGAGGACGTGTAGTTAGTACAGTCTGATACGAAAGCCTGTGTTCAGGCATGAAATGGTACTTCAGAGCTTCATTCAACAGATGTTTACAGGTATGGTCATCACGAATGAGATGATTGGCTTCATAAAGTCTCGTGAGAAATTTAACACTCAACAAAGGCAGCCGTACACAGTGAAGTAGCTGGGCCAGAAATTTCTGACGCTCCTGCACATCATATTTGATCCAGGATTCCAGTGCATAAAAAACCATTTCCTCTGTAACCACATTCAAGCAGTCACTGGAAACAATTTCATCCAGCTCAGAATGGGTAAGTTCAAAGAACTCTTCTGTTTGACAAACATCTTCGAAGTTATGACAAATGTATTTATTGGCAGCCGAGTACAGATCGTGGCAGCCATAAGTCTCTGCAAAACGGGAGATACCAATACAATTGCCAGGATCCAGCTGGCTTTCTAAAAAGGTACAACATTCTTTCAGCACAAGCTTGATTTGCAAGAGATTGGCAGCGGGCAGAAGTGATTCCACGGTGTCCTGTGATATGAATACAGTCCCAGTATAGGCATATTCCACTATGGCCTGCAGAGCTGCTTCTGCAATGCACTGGAATTCTACTTCGGAGTTTTCTTTTTCAGACAGATTGCCACTGAACATGGCTTTGAAATATGGACTGATACTAGCGAGGACAACTTTATGGGCATGGATCTTGACATCTCCAACCCGAAGGATGACATCACAAAGTTCATGGTGCTGGCGGAGTAAGTTCAGGCCTTGCAGGAGTTGCTCTGAATGCAGGGGTATTAAATTAGCAATCATATAGGTTGGAGATGACTGGTCCATCTGTTAAAATAAATTTAAAACACATTTTCATAAATTTTTAACTAATATACTTTTGATACATACAGAGCAATATAAGGACTTGTGCCCTTGTCACAATGCAATACCTTTGATTTAGGGAAACTGAAGATTTCTCAAAAACTGTATCTGGTGCAAAATGCAGCAGTCTGTTTATTGAACCACATTATACTAATTTTGTGGACTCTGCATTGATTACCAATGGATTACTAGGTGAATTTTAATGTTCTGTTTGATTTATATGGCTTGGCTCCTATGTACTCCAACCAGACTTGGCCGATTCAAGGGTCTATTGCAAAAGTTGTTTGTGATATTCCATTTCATATGATGTGAATGGAACCAGAATGTGCTTGTTTTCCAATACAGTATTATGGAACCGCCTCTCTCGAGATTATGAATTCAACAGATTATTCTCTCTGCATTTTATTTCAAATCATTCCTATTTTTAAAAATCACTGAGCTGCTTTATCTTTCTCAATGCATATTAGTATCTCTGCCTTTTTTTTTGGATAAATACTGAAACTCTATTGTAAAGAGATTTTCATATTCTTCCTATAGGTCTACACACCCAAATCATATTCCTTTCACACACACAGCACACATATATATGTACATATATATATATATATATATACACACACATATACAAGCTACTTTTTATTCACAGTGATTTAATGATAAAGTGTTTGAATAACAGTAAGAAAAATAGAACTGTAGTGAAATAGAAAATCAGAGTCTGAAACATTACTAGTATAAGGAAGGAAATAAGAAGTCTGCGTAAAGTTAGCAATAAGACAATAGTCATAGTATGGCTATATTTTCTCTATCTTATACTGCTTTGGCTTATGTGCTCTACCTAAGAAAGGCAACACTAAAAAAGCTACTTTAGAATGTACAGAAAAGCAAACACTGAGTGAGTCATTAAAGTGGTATGTCTGTTGTTAATGGGGCTACGTTTATGTTCCCACTGCAACTTTTCAGTGTCGAATCATAAAACTTTACACAAACTCTTAAGTGCTTTGTCTTTAAGCTCCGTGAATCTTTATGACTATGAAATGCTCACTCATTTCTGGCGAGGATTACTTTGAAAGACATTATCTCAATAATTATTAAAACGTGAATATTTTACAATCACCACAGGTCCCTACATTATACACACAAAGTTAAAATCTACCCATACATTTGAAAACCAGCAACTTACAGCGTGTATAACCGACTAAGATAAACTCAGTCCTAGGCAGATAATCAACTTTAACACCACTTTTCTTGTCTCAAGACAGACATACTAGAGATTACACAAATTGCTAGCAATTCACTTGAAAACCAAGGCAATCACTTTCGGTTCTTGCATTTAGGTCTAGTAACCCCAACTGCCAGCCGACTGTTCCCAATACTTTTTTTTTGGGGGGGGGGAACAGTCACCGAGCACGTAGACGACAAAGGCACCTTACCCTGGCAGAGCCCAAAACGTTTTTAGCAAATATCCATCACGCTCATTTGCGAAGGAGGACGAGCAACAGAAAAAAAACCAAGGACCTCCCGCAGCCTGTCATCCCTTCCAACCTCCGTGTCATAGAATGCCGATTATTATTTTTTCTAGAGCCACGCTATTTCTGGCCCAAGTTTCGCCATTTCGGTCAGTCCCTCACAATTAATATCGCGGAGGAGGGTCACTCACCGGACTCAGGGGACTGCAGCCCGGTCGGGCGGGGGCCTCAGTGGGCTCCTTTCAGGCACAACAACACAGCCAGACGCAGCGGAAGGGGAGAAGAGAAAGAGGCGACGGCTGGTGCGTTGTTTCCGCTAACGGTCCACAGGCTCCTCCCAGCTCCAAAATTTCAACTCCCGGCAGCCTTTTCAACATTCACGGGGAGAGAGAGGTGTTACCAAAGCTGTACATTCAAATGTGACGTTTAAAACAAAGCAAAAATAAAACTTTCCTGGGTGTAGATAATTATAGCACTATTTAGGCCTTTGGCCCTGTTTTGTGAGGGATTGAACTACATACCCCGGCGTGCACTGCGCGCCGAGGCCTTGCACGAACGTCTCGCCCGCGAGACCCGACTGAGCGTTCTTCCCAGCCTTTCGTGGCTTCTTTTCTACGTTTCCTATCAAACGATTGACAGGCGCTGCTGTTCTCCTCCCCAGCTGGGCGTCGTGCGCACGCGCAACGAGGCCTCCGTCGTGGCCAAGGCGGCGAAGGAGGCGGCGGTAGCGGCGGTGACGCGTTTCCCTGGAGACGGCGATGCTCCCCTGTGAGGGGCCCGGCGGCGGCGGCGGCGGCCTCGGGGCGGGCTGGCGGGGCAGCCGGGCAAAGCCCTGGAGAGGGGCATGGCCAGAGAGGAAGAGCAGGAAAGGGGTGCCTCCGGCGGAGGAAGAGGGGGCGGCGGCGGCGGGGAGCAATGGGAGGCGCCCACCGCTTCTTTTCCTGCAGGCCGCGTCCCGCCGCCGACCCAACCGGGAGCCACGCCGCTGCGCTTCGGGCTGGTCCCGTCGGAGCTGCACGCGCGGCTGCTGGACCAGCATGACTACCGAGGCCGGGTGGGCGCCATGGAGCAGCTAAAGCGGGTTTTGGGAGAGGCGCCGGGGGCGGCCTTGGCCTGCTTGCCGCCGCCCAGCCTCCTTGGGCTGCTCAGCCTGCTGCGGGCTCTGCTGGACGACTCGAACTTCAAAGTGGCGCTGGGGGCCCTGGAAGGGCTGCGCCTGCTGGCTATCCGCCTAGGCCCGGCGGCGGGGAGCCGGACCCGCTTGGAGCCGTTGGTGGCGGCCGCAGCTAAAGTGCTGGGTGACGCTAAGTTGGCCATCCGCCAGGAGTACCACCAACTTTTCCTGGGTCTGATGCGGGCAGCCGGCCCTCAGCCCGTGCTGGATCTCCTGCTGCGCCCCGAGCACCTGCAGCATCGCAATTCTCGTGTCCGCGAGGTTGTCCTGGCCATCTCCATCGCTGCCCTCCTCACCTTCCCCAGCGAGGACTTCGAGCTCCCCAAGCTGGTGGCTGCACTTGCCCCTGCCCTGGCGGACAGCAAGCGCCGGGTTCGCCACGCCGCCTTAGAGGCTTTTGCTGTCTTAGCCTCGGCCCTGGGCCCCGGTCGCACCAGCCTCATCTTCAAAGCAGTGGACGTGGTTGAACTTCAGGATAATTGCGAAGGAGTCATGAGTGCCGTGCAAGCTCGGTTGGCGAGAAAAACTCTTCCCAAGCTGACCGACCAGTGGTTTGTGGAGTATGCTGTTCCCCTGCCGTCCTCAGCAAATGGGCGCGGCTTTCATTTGCCTCATGGAGCGGACACAGATTGGCTCCTGGAGGGCAACCGCATCCAGAGTGCCCACAGCTACTCTGGAGAGACTGCTGGGTCTTTTACCCCTTTTGCGGACCAAGGAGTATGTCCCCGGCGTGTGTTAAGTGCTGGGAAAGGAAAACTGCCTTGGGAGAGCGAACGACCTGCGAACCAAACTTGCTTTGCAAAAGGAAGCGAACCAGTAAGTAAAACCATTGTACGCTGCTGCTCTTCTCCTGACCTGTATGGTTTCCTACAGGTGTCTTCAGGCTAAAACTTCCACCAGGATTCGCATTAACTTTGCTGTGTAGGGCTGAAAGAATATGGAGTCAACATATCTGGATAGTACCAGGTTAAGGGAAATCAGTTTGTATTCTGTTAAAGAATAAAGACTAAAACTCCAGCTCTGTTTTTTTAGCTGAAGTTCATGCTACCGTTCCCAGAAATTTGAGTGAGACAAGTGAACTTACTTTTAGATACTCTTAATACTGTATGGCTTGTATTTCATTTTAATATGTAAAATATTATTGTAAAATAATATTTTAAGACTTTGGATTTTAATGCTGTAGTAGCATAATTATGATTTAATTGTTGGCAGGTAGTCTTAGGGCCTTAGTACAATATCGGTGGGATATGGTTAAATAAATTAAAAATAACCTAGCTCTAATTTTATTCCTTCACCCAGCCCCTCAAGACTTAGCTGTCAGATCACCTGATTTAATTCTCTTAGCTACTTACTACAGATACTTTCTAATGTATTTGCTGAATATGATTACCATGCTTCACAGTTAATTAGTCATGTTAATGATCTGATGGATGTTAAAGGAGACAAAGTGGAAAATAGGGCATTTAGAGAGGAATGTTACCTATGTTGAAAAATGGCCTGAATTTGATAGATTTATTCAAGCCATTATGGCTAATCAAGATTTGATTGTTCATATGTAAAAAGTGTTCTGAAAGTTTTTGAATCAAGAGATAAAGCTGCTGCTTAAATGGTCTGCACATTTCTGTTCTTCAAGCAGCTTTATACATATCCATCCTTTATTACAGCAGTCCCCAATCTTTTTGGCACAGGGGACTGGTTTTGTGGAAGACAATTTTTCCATGGATTGGGGTGATGGTGGTGGTGAGGATCATGCAACCTAGATCCCTTGCATGGACAGTTTATAGCAGGGTTTGTGCTCCTACGAAAATCTAATGCCTGGTGATCTGGGGTGGTGATGGTAGCACTGGGGAACAGCTGCAAATACAGATGAAGCTTCGCTCGCCCGCCCACTGCTCACTTCCAGCTGCGCGGCCTAGTTCCTAACAGGCCACAGACTGGTACAGGTCGATGGCCTGGGAGTCAGGGACCCCTGCTTTATTAGACCTCACCCCTGGATATTTCTTTTGTGTTGTGTAATGGAGGTGATGCCACTATATTGCAAGTATATGTTTTCCATGTGATCATGCCCTTTTATTTTCCTCATCTGTTTCAGACCTACTAACATTTGTAAGATGGGAAGTTATATATGATGTATAAATATTTTTTTAAAAAATTCAATATCAAATTCAGTAGATAACACAGGTAAAACTGATATTGACTTTGAACAATACCTTTCCAAATAGAAAGGTCATAAGATGGAAGTGTCTTAAACGGTTCAGAATAATTTCCTAATGGCCAAACCAGTATATTATATTGATTGTTGAAGATAAATCTTTGGATTTGAGTTGGGATAAGTTCAGAGAAAAGTAAATGAACATAATTTTCACAGTCTTTAATTTTTTAGCTAAGGCTTCTCAGGATTTGAAGAAGATTAATAATTACATTTAGGTACATTCCAATGAGCTCAGTTTTGTTACAGATTAACGTAAGTAGCCCCACAGCAGTTAAAGGAATTTGTGAAGTCAGCATTGTTCATAGGAGATCAGTAATAGTACGGACTAATACAGGAAGCTAGCAGGTACAAAAATAAGTCTTTTGTACTGATTTTCCCCCAAAAAATATTTGTTTGATAAAGGCTAATATTTGTTGTAGACTATATGGTCTTTTAAGTTGACTTTCATTTCTGTATCTACTGAAATTTGCACTGTCCTAAGAACAGAGGAGTGATGGCCAGACTAAAGTGGCTATCAGATATTATCAGACTTTAAAAACTCAGTTTAGTTAAAATATCATTTTTGAAAACTTCAAATGGTTTCCTATACTATATCCAGGGTCTACATTCAAGCAGTGCATTTTTTTCCTCTTAATTTTGTAAATGAAAAAAATATGTAAATTACATTATACTGTAGTAATACTATTTGTCTTTTCTTTCTGTTCCAGTGCTTGACATCAAATGATTTTCTTCACTCTCCAAAGTTAAGAGCTTCTCAAGGTAAGCCAGTGAAATACTAAGTAGGTATGAAGCTCTTAAGAACATCAGAGTCATTTATAGTGACAAGACGATACAATAGATGGTACAGTACAGAAAGGGTTCTGCCACACCGGTGCCCTGTCCTCCATTCTGTTTTATTGTGTGGCCTGAGTAAGACAGAAGAAAGAATTGCTAAGTTACTCTAGTGCGATTGAACATTTTTGAAGCTGTCTCACTTAGCTCAAAAGAATTAGATGTTGCCTTTTTTCCCCAAATACTCTCACTGTCATCTTTAAAATGTTGGGAAAGGATTCGATTTAAGTAGTGAAAATAGAATGCAACTGAGATGACAAGAACTTGTAATGCATTGATTGCCTAGTTATTAGAAAATATGAGAATATTTTTACAGTTTGTATGCTAACTTAATCAGAACATTATTTTGCCTAGAAAGATTTAGGAGAATGTAGGAGATATGGATGTAGGAGATATTCAGGGAATATCCCAAAGAAATAAGAATTAAAATCAACTGAAATTTTAACTTGGGAGAATAGAACTATGGGATTTGTTTGTTTTAATAAGCAATGTAGCTGATTTTAATACTGTATTTCTTGTTTTTTCCCACCTCTGAGTGACAACTGGGCCAAATGGCAGATGGGTTTTGTAAATATAAAAAAGAGCCAGTGAAGAATGGGAATGAATATGGGATATGTAATTAGTATATTGATATAGCCAATTTAACTCTCTTAAACTCTTACAGTAGTATTTTTGTAACTCCTACAGTAGTATTCTTTTGTAAAACACCTGTTGCCTTACCGTCCTGGTTAGAGTGATAAATGGCCACTGGAAATTGTAAATATTAAAATGGTCCAGCAGTGGAACAGTGGTCTTTGAAGGAAAATGCAATTAATTATATAATTAATAATGTATGCATTCACATGTCACATAAGACTTGTGTATTGTAATATTATCCTGTTTCTTACAACTCCCAGAAGTCACTGAATTCCATCTACCAGTCTTTTTTTGGGGGGGGGGGGGGTTTCC
>JANHFL010002815.1:61786-76933 GCA_032468155.1 Oxyrhabdium leporinum | reverse complement strand
TAAAATGTTCCAGGAAAGAAAAGTTTGCATGACTTGGCATGTAGTTAGCATATATGAACTAACAAGTGCTAAAAACACTTCTGCTTGATAGAATTAGGAGCTCAAATAAAAATCTTTCATGCTCTTCTTCTTAAAGGTTAATGATCAGACATGATTGCCAATGGTATTGTTTTTCCAGGATTATTTTATGCAAATTGTCTACTTTGTGTCTTTTCCAGTGTGTACTAGCCTCAATTTTACCAACAAGCCTCAGCGGACCTTTTGTAACCCACCTGAGCATACTTCTCCTCTCTTGGGCTGTCATACTAGCCAAGGAACATTCATTCTTCCATCCTACCCATTTTCATCACCCAGGCAGAGTCCAAAGCACACCTCTTCACCAACAGATTCACTTAAGAAATCACAAGATCATGCTGTTAATTTCTCTAATTCCTGGCCTCTTAAGAGCTTTGAAGGGCTTCCAAAACCTACACATCAGAAGAAGTTTTCCAGCACAATATCAGGAGAGGAAGCAGGTAACATCCTTAGTAATAATCTGTGCTGTTTCCAATAATGTGCACCAAATCTGGAAATAAGATGCCAAGAAAGGAAAAAAGGAAGTAGATGTAAAAGAGACATTAGCGGTCAACTCCTTCTTAAGCTTTAACAGCTTTTCTTCAAAGGCAGTCATTTTCATTATATGTCAATACTGTTTAATGAAATTATCATCTAATATCAGTTTTATCTTATTTTTCTTTGTAACAGACAAAAGTCTGATACTAGACTAATTTAATTTTGATACATTAAACATTTTTTTAGTTTGCAACCAATTTACAAAACTGTACAAATAAAAACCATACAGTTATATATTGCTGTTCTAGTCTAATGTATTTTCTTTAAAATTGTCTTGAACTGCTTTTAAGAGAAGTACTGGTCTCAGGATTTAACACATTTCATGGGAACAGAGCTTAAAAACTGGTAAGCATTTGTTTCAGGGAGCATGCTTAAAGAGACTCTTCCACTTATGCCTAGGGATAATCGTCATTATTGTTGTCAGCCATTCAGTCATGTCCAATCCTCAGCCACTCTCTGCATCAGCATTTTCCATGCCCCTCTATCTCACACCACGTCCTTCAGATCTGCCATGGTCATCCCAGTGTCGTCTTTTTATAGTGTCCAGCCAGAGGATATTAGGGTGGCCCCTTCTCCTTTTCCCACTGATCACTCCCAGCATAATTGACTTTTCGAGTGAGTCAGCTCTATTGACACGACCAAAGTATGACAGCGTCTGTTTGGCAGTTTTGGCTTCAAGTGATATTTTTGGTGAGGTTCAGTCTAGGACTTCTTTCTTCGTTATTTTTGCAGTCCACGGGATGCGTAATAGTCGCTTCCAGCACCACAGTTCAAAGGCATCCACCCTTCTCCTATCTGCTTTTTTCAGAGATCATGTTTTGCAGCCATAAGCAGCAATGGGAAAATTATTGCATTAACTAATCTGCATTTGGTTGTGAGGCTAATATCTTTATTCTTCCAGATGTTATTCACGCCAGACATTGCAGTTCTTCCAAATGCTATACACCTTCTTGTCTCAGGGCTGCAATCATCACTTTGGTCGATTTTAGAGCCTAAGAAGATGAATTCCTTTTACTTTTTCGACTGTCTCATTGTCAATCTTCAGTCTGACCTTCTCTGCAGTTGTCATTATCTTTGTTTTCTTGATGTTAATGCGCCATCCAAATTTCTCCCTGTCATCTTTGACTCTCAGGATTAACCACTCCTGTTCCTCCTTGCTTTCCGTGAGCAATGATGTATCATCTGAATATCGGAGGTTGTTGATATTCCTACCACTGCTTTTAACCCCAATGGTAGATTCTTCCAAATGTGAATTCATCATAACTATTTCTGGGTACATGTTGAATAGTATAAGTGACAGAATGCAACTTTGCCGAGTGCATTTTTCAATCCTGAACTATTTTGTGTCTATATTCTGCATTCCGTTCTTACAGTGGCTGCCTGGTCAGAGTACAATGACTGAATGAGCTGGATGTGGTGTGGTGATATTCCCAGTTCTTTGAGGCAGGTTCCAGCGCAAAAACAAATTAATTGAAAACTTTAGAAGCTGTTGCAGATAATGCAATGTCTGTCTAGTTATTCCATTCTATACTAATCAGTAAATGCTTCTATGAGAACATCAGCAGCACATTGCTAACATGACCTATATAATCTTTTCATACAGAGGTGAAACCTCAAGATACTCCTCCTATTCAGCTGAAACCTGCCTTTGTGAGGACCCCAGCTTCAAGGAGAGGCCTGAGTGGAACAAAGCCAGTGCCTCCAATCCCTAGGGGGGTGAGCCCCTTGCCTGATAAAATAGAAATCAGTTCAATGGAACAAAAGAACGGGGAGCCAGAAGACATGTGGCTAAATGAAAGGGATAAGAAATTGGCCATTGATCTTTCAGAGTTAAACATCAATGAAAGAGAGCTTGATGAGGAAGAGGTAGGAATACTGATTAATAGTAAATTTGTCTGCTCTTTTTATTCTCATGGACTTCTTATGTGGTATAATTACATGGTTGACATGCTGTTTTTGCACTTTATTTTATTGTATTTATTAAATTTATATGCCATCCATCTCATTATCGAGTGACTTGACGGGTAATTTATACCTATTTTTTATCTTTTACAGTCATTGTTAGAAAGGCATGTTATAGATGATTTTGGAGTTTTTGCTTACCTTCTGCTGTAGTACTACTAACTCAAGATGAATGCTGCAGTGAATGGTACTAAGTATTTATTAGAAAGTAGATATTACCATATAGCAGAAGAACATCAACAGGAATTGAACCTTATAACCACATAGTTGTGCTATTCACTCAAATGTCCTACAGTGGAGAAGTAATAGACATTGTCTGGATTTATGCTTTTCTTGACAGCATGGATTATGTGTTGTTCCTTGTCTTTAGATGCATAGTTCTCTTCGGTCTCTTCGTAATAGTGCAGCTAAGAAGAGAGCAAGGTTGAACGGCAGCACTTCTGATCTTGAAAGCCCTGATTCTGTGTTGAAGCTTGATTTAACTTCAGAGTCACCTTCCTGCTTGTCATCTCCAAGTACTAGTTCTTACAGTGAAAGTGGAGTTTATAGTCTTGAGTCTGTAACGTCCCCACTGTCTACAGCACCCCAAGGGTTAAGAACAATGTGAGTTTTATTCAGAAGCTAAGAATGATTTAAAAAAAAAAGTTCGGGGAAAAGTTTGTGCTTGATCATTGTTTCCACTAAGCTACCTTAATGTTGTTTAGCTACTTTAATTTGATTTTCAACCAAGCAGTCAATTATTTGAAAAGGACTGATGATCCAGAAATGTTCTTACACTATTTTGATCAGAGGAGCACAGCGCTAAGTCCTCCTACTCATCTGGGTCAATTTATATGTAGCCCTCAGAGATTTCTAATATTTGTTAAGAAATTATAGCAGCTTTTGAGTAAATAATTGACTGAATTTTAATTAGCAAAATTTAATTTTAATTAAACACAATTCATATTTTTAAAAGTAATGTTTTGTCTTCACCACACTTGCTACTTTTGGAGTATATGCATTGGCCTTGAAGAATTGTGCATTGGATTTGGAATAATGTTGTAAAACCCCACAAAATATTTAACTATCTGCCACTGAAATAGCTAAAGCTTTACTTGTCAATGTCATCAATTGTTGGTGAAGCATAGCTATTTACCCCATATCTGAGGAAGATGATTAATTCAGCTAAGTTTGTCTACCTTAACCACCTTTTTCGGATTTCAAATGAGGATATTTTCAACCCTACCTGTGTATACAAAGTAGGTAATCTGACACTTAGCTATAGTCCTTGAATTTACAACTTTGAAGATAAGAATATTGTAATATACATTTAAGTATTTTAATCTGCTAATTATGTCTCTGTGGCAACTTCCCCATCCTTCCCCATTCCTCCCATTTATACAACAGGGAGGGGAACATTCCTGACAACATATTAATGCAACTGTTGTAGCTTTATGACTGAATAATAAGTGTAAAACTCATTGTCCTAGTCCCGTTGAATATTGTAAAGGATCACTGTTTTCACTTTGTTGAATTTCTAATTGGAAGCACTTTTTTCAAATTACCATCTTGATGCCAGCTACATTTAGTGTTTTTTTTAAAAGTAATTATTTTTTCTTGTGCACACAAGATAGTTTGTTCAGAATAATTTGATAGTCAGCATTGGAGTGTCTACAAAGTTGGTCTATGTTAATCTTAAATATTTTTCTGTTTTAATAGATCAGATATCTTTTCTCTACCTGGGGGTAATTCCCGCCCCACAAAGCTCTCACCTGCACAGAATCGAAGCTCTATCATTGTGGAGCAGAATCCCAGTGCAGGTATGGTATTGAGAATAGGAGAAAATATTAGATTCAATAAAAGAAAGACAATGTTTGCAATATACCATATCTCTCTCGTATATTCAATCAAATAAAATATAAATGCATACACATGTGTATGTATATACATTTATATGTATAAATGCACACATAGACACATACCCATGCATATATTTATATTTTACTATTTTACTATATTTTACTGTACATGTAAAATACAGTACATTAATGTCACGTTTTTGAATAAAAGAATATTAACTGTGCTACATCACTAAGGAAACTGTCAAAACCGCTACCAAAGAATTTTAAACGTATTTCACAGTTGAGTTTTAATTTATTTTTTTACTAAGAAAGCTGTGAATTTTCTGTAGCACAAAATTAGGATTACACATAATAATATTGATTGAATGAACAAGGAGTAGGATTTTTTTTAAAAAAAATAGAAGAAATGAATAGAAAAGGTCATCAAAAAATAGTTGAAGGCATATCCTCAAAGAGAAAAGAGGCAAATTTTAGAAGTATGATGCTGATCGTGCAAGAGATACAAAAGAAAATATAATCATAGGTACGTTTAGAAGAAAAGGTTCATTTGAATCTTTCTGAAAGGTCAGAAAAAGTGTTTTTTGTGTGAAAATCCATTGTATGCACTGGTGACTATCTCCCCGTGATCTAACTACCTCTAGACATGTTCAGAATGGATTAGAAGAGAGGAATGAAGGCAGATATGATAGCAGTCTGATTTAAAACATTGACATATAAAAATAGGAGTTGATCTGTTCTCTGTTGCCTTAGAGCAGAACGGATCCAACGATGTAACTACAGAGAACTTTAGATATCAGATTAGGTACTTGGAGGAATTTTGTATTAACTTCTTTACGTTTTAGTTTATATAGTTTTTCTCTTTTATGATTGTAAGCCACCCAGAGTTATCTTGAGGTAAGATGTGCGGCCCTATAAATTTTATAAACATATAAACAGTCAGAAAATTTATTTAATAAATAAATAAATTTTCTGACTGTAGAATTTGCC
Organism: Oxyrhabdium leporinum; assembly: GCA_032468155.1. Lineage (NCBI taxonomy): Eukaryota > Metazoa > Chordata > Lepidosauria > Squamata > Cyclocoridae > Oxyrhabdium > Oxyrhabdium leporinum. The sequence goes on along the minus strand of JANHFL010002815.1, from coordinate 71,531 downwards.
AGCCAGCGCAACAGGTTGCCTGATGAAGTAGCATGTTCCTCTTTACTAGATGGATTTAGACAGTAAAAGGGTTACTGTCTGAAATGCTTTAGCAGAGTTTAGCAGAATTTTAACCAAGTCAGCAGTTGGATCAGATTGTCTCTTGTGGATACAGTTCAATCATCCTGTGATTAATCATTGTTGTAGCAAAAATACATAATACTGTATTATATGTTCCTAAGTGACTAAGGGTCATGACTGGTTATGATGAAGAATCATTGGGATTTGAATTGCTATAAAGAACCCCAGGCCTCTGTGTGGTAAAGTGCAGTTCAGAAACAAAATGTGGAATGAAGGAAATGTAACAGTGCATCTCTTATACTCTGAGTAGTTATAGTTTTTGTATAATATGCAATAGCAGGCAGCTTTGTACCAACATTTTTAAAAATAATACAGTAGTCCTTGAGTTTCAACCATTCATTCAGCAAGTATTCGAAGTTACAGCAGCACTGAAAAAAAACGGACTTAAGAATAGTCCTTGGAAGTTGCAGTTGTCATAATGTCTCTGTATCACATTATCAAGATTTGGATGCCCAACGATTGGTCCATGTTTATGGCCATCGCAGAATCACACTGTCACATTCTCCTGCCCTCCTGAAGTATCTGTGCTTCAATTTCCCCCATCTGCCTATTTCCCTCCCACACACACATCTCTGCTCTTTTGGCCACCCTGCACAACTTGGTCAAGATGAAGAATCCACTGTATGCTGCCACCACCTTTTCCTCCAGCTGATCCAGCTGGCAATGGACAGAGGCCCACCAGGAGCCTGGCAGCTGAGGAGGTGGAGATGAGCTGTGGAGCTTAAGGTTGACCATGGCAGGGAAGCAAGGCAAGACAGGATGGCTGAAAGGGCAGAGGTTGGAGAGAAAGGCAGGTTGAAATGGAGGCAGTTTGGGTAGTTTGTTTCTCTCCTAACCAGGACTGCCAGAATTGCTGTCGCTAACCAGCACAGTCGTGATGGTTTGTTTATCGAGTGCTTCACTTAGCAACAGAAATTCTGGTCCCAGTTTGGGGGACTAGATATAAATTGACAGTTGCCACAGCCCAAAGGACATGCTGCCAAGCACCTCCAAACTTCTCCACTATTGACAAGTTCAATGCGTCTGCCACTCTGCTAGGCACAGAACGGCTGATTGGCACTCAGGTATTTCTTTGCAGCCCATGAGGATTTTTAATTTATTAATGTGATCCTTTCCCTAGACAAATTGTGCAGTACTGTGCTATAGCCCTTCATCTCTATAATACAAAGCCAGACGTGTGTGTATGTATGCGTGTGCGCATAGACTATAAAAAAATATGGTATCTAATGGGTAGAATTTGTGTGAAATAATTCTACAATTGCCATATTAGACATTTTCCAGTGATGTTTACTTATCCTTCAGGAACAAGGTTTCATGAAAAAGCAACTTCCTATGTAAGTGTTAGCGGCCAGCATCTGAGCTCTGGAAATGGATCAGGAGATTATGAAGATGATAAACAGAAAGTTTTGTCTCCTGCCAGTCTGAAAGGGCAGAGCAAAAAGTATCAAATGCACTGTAAATCCACAAAAGGTAAGTAATTATGAATGTCACAGAATTGGAGGAAGAATTGAGAGGAGAATATGGAGCTGTAACCTAATGAACTGCTGCTTACATTTCTGGGTAGTAACCATATCTGTCTAACTTCTTTCCGCTCCTTTACTTTACTTTCTGTAATTTCTACATGCCATAGTTGTATAAAGTAAAGTAGAATTCAGGAGCAGCAGAATCCAGCTATGTTTTAAAATTAAGATGAAATTAGCTTCAGAGTATTAAGAAAAGAATCACACAAATTAGAGCTATGCTGTTTGCAGGCAGTAGTATTTATTGATAATCCAGAGCTTTCCATGGCAAAATTATTAAAATAACTTATTGTTTTTAAAGATTTTACTAGAACTCAACAGATCCCTTTGCAGTTGACTGTTATCAAACCAGCTTTTCCTGCGCAGTTTCAATAGTAACCTCTCATTTTGCACTTTGGAAACTTCAGTTGTTAATTACTGAAGGAGGATTCAGTTTAGCATTTTACATAAATCATTATATATCTATCATTATATGTAATTTATATTTGGCAAGAATAATTTTGTTTAGTACAGAAAATATGAATTCCTTTTTTTTGTTTTTTATTTCTCTGGCAAATAAGCAATTATTAGCTGCTCAGTTCTTTAGAGAATGATTTTTTTTTCAGTTGGCTCATATCAAGAAATTTTATTGTGAAAAGCTTATAGAACTGGGATAATAGTGAAATAACGTCAAAGTTTTTTTTTAACCTTGTGAAGAAAAAAAGTACTTATTTTGAAAAAACATAATTCTGTGTTATAATTTTTTAAAGGATTTACAGGACCTTCCTCAAGTTTACATCATTTGAACAGTCTAGAATACATTTCACCGAGTGCCTTGTCAGAAGACTCTGTAGTTATTGTTGGAAAAGGTATTTCAAACAATTACATTTAGATTTATTATATCTTTGATTATCCTGCCTTTCAGTGACTATGATCAGAGTGCAATTTGAAGAAAATATTAAATATAACCAAAATAGAACAGTGATTCTTATATGCCTTTGATGAAGTGTGCAATATTTGTGGATAAACAATTAGGAATTAAACATTGAAAAATCTGTTTTGTGTCTTTGAGCCTTACTGGTTAGTGCACTATATGCATTTCAGCACTCTGCTAGCTGAAGACCAAATATTTGAAAAGGGCCATTTTTTTAAAAAAAAGGACAAAGGACTTGTACACATTGAAGAGACATGATACTGTTCCTTTTTGGTTAATTCGGTTCCAAAAAATATTACCTTTTTAAACAACATTTTAATTAGATTCCTTGCATACAGATATGGAGCAAAATTAAGCTTTGATATTAGCCATGCTGGCCACTTGACCACAGAAAATGTCTTCGAACAACACTGGCTCTCTTGGCCAAGAAACAGAGATGAGTACCACGTCCTAGAGTTGGACACGATTGGACAGGCAAACCTTTGCTTTTATCTTTTCTTTTTTGGTAATCCAATGAATTGTGCATTTCAGGAATGTTTGAAAGCCCCTCTTCACTTCCTACATATGGTCAGTCCATAATATTCTCCATGGAGAATGGAGATGCACCTTCGTTCAAACCAAAAATGGAATCACTTTCTGGCATCTATGGGAGAGCGGTCCAGCAGCAAAGCTCTGCACCTTGCCTAGATGTGGAAAATGAAAGAGATGTAAGAATGGACATTCCATCATTTAAGAAAAAGGGCAGTCAACTCACATCTTTTTTTCTGATTTCGTAATATAGTGTATACCTATAAGAGAGTGTGGGCTACATATGGATGTATTTCCAAGCATGTCATGTAATTATCATGCATGTATCTCCAGGAGGTCAAATATTAATCAAATAAGAAAGCAGAAATATACAATTTGACATGCCAGCCATTAATTTTATCTCACTTTGGTGTGCATGATCAAAAAATACATATGTGTATCATAATGGGCTTTCGAGTGAATTGCATATGGTTCCTGATGTTTGCTACAGCACATTAATAAATACATATATTTTCTTGTGTTTTATTCTAAGGGAATCCAACAAATAAACAAATGCAAACTATTCCTTTTTATTTTTACTTATTTTTACTACATTCTTATATTTAGGATTACAGTATTTTTTAATACAGCTTACTATTGTTACGAAGTAATAGTAAGAAAACAATTGTTCAGACGCTGTTGTGTCCAACTCTTCGTGACCCCATGGACCATAGCATGCCCTGACCTCCACTGTTTGTCCAAATTCATACTAATTGTGTCGGTGACACTGTCTAAGCATTTCATCCTCTGCTGTCCCCTTTTCCTTTTGCCTTCAATCTTTAAACAATTACTATTATTTAAAAACAAATTCTTAAAATCCTTCTCAACAGGACAGTTGATGGGTATCTTTTTTAGTTTCACATATTAAATCATCATTTTATTCTTACTCCATTTAGTTTCCTAAGAATTCTTGGTTTGGGCTCCCCTCATTTCCATTTCATTCTAACTGTGTATATACTACCAAAGGGCAAGTCCTCTGCATTTATCATAATTGAAATATCTGAAATCTGTGTGGTTTCCAAGAATTGACACTGCCTTGATGGCACATAATCAGTCTTGATTATGTATTGCAGTTAAGAGCATCCGGGTGAAATATTGGCATGGGTTTGCATCTTATGTCTCAAAAGGAAGAGAAATGTTGGCTATGTTCTTTTTTATTTCAGTGTTACATTCTTTATTCATCCCATACTGAATGTATTTTACTTTCTGTTGTAGATGAAAGTTGCCTTATCCAAATCTGCCCGAGAAAAGATGAGACAGAAGAAGAGAGAGGAGAAGGAGCACCAGCAAATTAGAGATCTGGGGAAAAAGGAATCCAACCCTTGGGAACTGCTCAAGATCAGTGAATCAGAAAAGATGACAAACGACACCAGTAATCCATTATTTCCTTAATGATTCTTTAATATGGTTACTAAAATGACTGCCATCTTAGGTTCTGTAGCATGCACACAAAGTGTATTCCTGATTTATTTTTAAGTGTTGCTTTCTACTTCTGAGGATGATTTTATTAAGTGCTGCTGCAGGCAGATAAACATATCATAAGGAATACAGTTAAAAAAGAAATTATCTAACAGCATGGCTGTTAGATAAAAATCCGATCGTTCCTTTATCCAGATTGTTGTTGTTTGCATTAATCAGTTTTATCTGTAACCTTACAAGATAATTTGTAATATTTTTCTAATACCTAGTAGAAATTGTTGCTTTCTGGACTTGGTTAAAGAAAGCATTTACGAGAGCATTATGGAAATATTCTAAAAGGGCCTTCGTTTGTTTCTCTGTCCTTCAGGAAATGTTGCTTTCAGCCCTTTGTTGAAAAGAACATCAAGTATTAAAAAAGCACAGCCTTTGATCTTGTTAGACTCAGGTAATTATTTTTATTTACTGAATATTTCTCTCTTCTCCCTGTAAAATACAGCATTAATAAAAACAACCTTTTCTAATTGTCATTAAACACTAGACAGAACTAATAATGTAAATAAAGGTTTGTGCCTTCATCATGTTCGGAGCCAAAGCTCTACTGAAAAGTATGTTTTTCAAAGACCAGCCTGACTTCTAGTCCACATCTCATTTATTTCTTATAGAAGTGGGATCTTAAACAGATCCTCTAGATTTCTAAGCAGGACAATAGTAGTAAAGCCCAATCTGTCCCTTCTAGATTTTGCCACTCTCATTGTGCTGGCAGTATATGTATTTTAGCCAATATAGGAACCTTGTTTCCTTAATCACCCACTATACTGTTTGCCCCAATCCTGCAGGCTTCTGGAAGGGCATTTGAAAAACTGACTTTTTCCCCTGGATGTTTGGATTGGGAAAAACAGATTCCTTAACAGATGAACTATATAGTAGACTTTACTTCTGATTGCTGTGTTATTACCGTAGTCCATTTTTAACAGTATGTCCTGTTTACTTTGGTATTTTTTTTTGTTTGATGAGCTATTCTATGCCACCCAGAGTCACTTCTGAATTGGGCGGCCATATAAACATAATAAATAAATAAATGGCTTATTCACATCACAGAGTTAGGTCACTTTTGCATAATCAAATGGATGAAGTTGCAGGTGAAGAGACTCCAGGTCCACAGATGCCGTTTAAGGATCGGATGTTATCCATCATGCACAGTTCTGAAATAATGGAACCCTCAGATTTGAGACCCTTCCCCAAGCCTGAATTTGCTCTTTTGGAAGCCTTGCAGTATATTGCTGATAATGATTGGTATGTTTCTCAGTCTCTAACTTTTTTTTTTTAATTATCTTCATCTTTCGGGTGAAATAGAATTGTGTTGGACACAAATAAAAAGCAATTGCCACAGTATTTTACTCTTAATGTAAAATATTACTTTTTTTTAAACTGGTGATTTTAGTTATATTTTTAGAAGTGTGATAACAATTTGTAAGTTGAGAATTTTCAAAGAATCTAAGCTGTTTGCCTATTCTGTGTAATATACATATTTCATCTTTTGTTCTAACATAGGGAGAAGAAAATTGAGGGCCTCAATTCAATTAGGTGCCTTTCTGCCTATCACTCTGATGCTCTAACTGCAAAGCTGCATGAAACTAGTTTGGCTGTTGTGCAAGAAGTAAGTTTTTTCCCGTTTCTCATTGGGAGAGGCACTAAATGACAAGATGTTTGCCATTAGTTGCTTTTTTTTGTAATTTGTACTTTAACTTTTGCATCCCATTTATTTTACTTCAAATGTTTTTCTTATTCATGAAGTTTGCTGCTTCTGGAACTTAATTGTCTTAATACCTATGGCCTCAACTTTTAATATTTCCCAATATATTAACTGTGACTCAACACCTCCAAAGAGTCTAACAAAAAGAGCATGCAAAAAATGTATAAATATCCCAAAAAACCCCACCCCATTCATTTTTGCTTGGCTATATCTTCATTTTACTAAGACTTTAGTTAGGAAATGGTTCATAAAGTAATTTTTCCTGTAGCATTTCTGGCCTACCAAACTTAAGCAAAATTATCTAGATTTTAGTTTTCTGATTTATCATATTTTCTACTAAATCTGTAGCTTAAAGCTAAGCCTTGTGTGCATATACAGGTAACTCTTGAATTCCATGTTATGACATTGCTGAATAAATGGTGGGCTCCACACCATGCCATTCATACACCTTCACACCCTCTTTGTTTGGGTTGTGGCAGGAAGTTGGCAGGAAGCTGCCTTATCTAGCAATTATGAAATTTGATTAATGACTGCAACCAGGATCACAGAGATTGCTAAGCAATGCGGTCACACTTTACAACTCCATTGCTTAGCGACAGAAATTCCAGTGGCAATCATAAGAACTACCTACAGTATACAGGTAATCCTTGCTTAATGACCATTTATTCAGCAAGTGTTTGAAATTACCAACAGCACTGAATGGGAGGGCTTATATATGACCATTACAGTGCCCCGACAGTCACGTGATCATGATCTAGGTGCTTGGCAACCCATTCATATTTAGGACCGTGATCATTTGGTCACCATGTGCAAACTTCGCTGCTAGCTTTCCCATAAAAGCAATGGTTGCAAGCCACTGCCACCTACCCAAAGGAAACCCTCTGGTTTCTGGGGACTGGCTGAGTGGGGACAGGAAATCCTTCCTAGATTTCAGGAGGGACTTTTTTAGCCAGTTTCTTGAGAACAAAAGTGCTGCTTGTTGGAGAGATTCCCCATCAATCTGTTAGGCAGCACCTTTGCCATTGAGGATGGGTGAAAAGGGTTTTTCTAATTTCTGTGGACTGGTCCTAAATGCCCAATGTTGCAAACACTCCATGCCAAAATCCTGCTTGGAGTTTGGTTCCCTTCTTTGTTTGGAGGGGAGGGGAACTCCAGCACTACACTGGAAAAATCTCGGATCATGAAGATCTGAGTTCTTTTCTCCAGCCCAGAACTGAACTTCCCTTCTGGGCAGGGAGAAAAGCTGCCTCTCCCCCTTCAGCAGGCAGCTCTTTCACGCCATCTGCTTAATGACTTGCTCAGTTGCTTAATGATTGCAATGAGGAGAACTGAAATTGCAGTTGTTGAGTGAAATGGCCATGTGGACACCTTGCTTAAAAAATCACAATTAATGACCTAAATTCTGGACTTAATGTGGCTGTAAGTCAAGGACTACCTGCATCTAAGCACTGCTAAACATAGTGCTTATCTACTAGAACAGACCAAAAGTCTTTCTATTCAAGTATTCCTATGCTACGGTGATCATCAAAACGGATGTGGGAAATCTAAAGACATGAATGGAGTTAACACCTTTCTGTTCATATTATCCAGCAAGAATTAATCCAACTCCTAGATCATTTTATTTGATCTTTTCTGGGATGACAGTTAGAACAACATTTTTAAAAATTCAATACCATTTCTTGACATCCGGTATCTAAGAGCTCATTGTAGTATTCTAAAGTTTGTCACATAGTACATTTCCCTTTTTTAAATTATAGGGAACATTTGCTTATTTTCACAGCAGTGAGTTTGCTTTTTTCATAATAGTGGCACATTGGGTTCATATTTTTCTAAAGTTATCCGGCAAAAAATAATAATAATTCCTAGGCAATCACTTGCATCTCAGACTGCCTTTTCAGATAAATGACTTTTTGTCTGTGTGTGCCAATGGTACATAAATTTATAGTTGCTGACCCACTTCAGCACTCATTCCTCTGACTGACTGTAAATTCCAAGAGGACAGTCATGTTTGTAGTAGGGTATTAAACAGCTAATGCCAACACAGTTACTGAAAGTATAATCATTTCTTGGCAAGTGCCTTGGTGGGACTTAAACCTGTTTAATCCATCTTAATGTATAATATGTTATATTGTTGCATTTATTGTGATATCCCATATAACATGCTTGCGTACACATATAATTTTATGTAATGTAATGGCTTGATGGGGGATAGGGTGGGGGGATTCAAAATCAGCAATAGTGTTTTGCCAACTGTTGCTAATTCAGGTCTTTCTTTTGTAGGTGAAAAATTTGCGTTCTGTTGTTTCCCGAGCTGCGGTTGTTTGTTTAGGAGATTTATTCAACTACCTGAAAAAAAGCATGGATCAAGAACTAGATAATACAGTTAAAGTCCTTTTGCATAAGGCTGGGGAATCAAACACCTTCATTAGAGAGGACGTTGACAAAGCACTGAAAGCTATGGTTAATAATGTGACTCCTGCACGTGCTCTTTCTTCTCTGATCAATGGAGGTCAAAGGTAGAATTTTGAATTATGGTTTTTCAGTGGCTTTCTTGACTCTGCTTAAAATAAAATAGATAGAACTGTCATGCAAATCTAATCATTATCAGAAGTCAGCTCAGCCTATTACAGTTTTGATGATTCATCTACGAGAATTTTCTTTTCCTTTAAACATAGGTATGAGAGATGAAAATGAACAAATTTGAGAAGTAGAATGTGGCTTTATGCCAACTAGAGAGTGTGCAAACCATATTTTATCTTTAGAGTGAGACATTGAGAAATGTATGAATGGGAAAAACAAAATGTACACTTCTCGATTTAGAGAAAGCATATTGTAAAGTGAATCTGTTCAAATTATGGAACATTTTGCATTTCTTTTTTTTCCTTTTGTTTAGTATTTATATTTTTTATTCATGAGCATTTTAAATACAGTGTATTGTCAGGACATATCATTTACAAAAAAAAACCAAGGAAAAAATAAAAAATATTAACACATATACTAATAACAATAGTAGTACTATAACACAATAGTTTTAACTAGTTTTCTCTTTATATTAGCTTATTTACAATTCTGTTACCTATATTGGCATATTCATAATTATAAACCATCTTTATATTTAATTCATCTTTATATTTAATTCATACATAACAGTCATCTAATTTCTACCTCTTATCTCTAACCATTCATAAAATCTATTCCATGTTAAATAATATTCTCTGTCTTCTATATCCTTTATTTTAATGTCAATCTGTCCATCTGTAAACAGTCTAATATTTTCTGAAGTACAACCTCATTTAATGGAGTGTTCACATTTTTCCAATATTGTGCAAATACAATCCTTGTTGCTGTCAATACATGCAAAACTAAATAAATAGTCCCTTTATCATAGCCTTCCAGCATTATACCCAACAAAAATATTTCTGGTTTCAAATCTATATGTTGCTTAATTATCTT
>JANHFL010002815.1:27140-41156 GCA_032468155.1 Oxyrhabdium leporinum | reverse complement strand
TTGAACCGCTAGATTGAATCAGCAGAAGTGGCCTGCAGTTCAACACTCTAACCACTGCGCCACCTAGGCTCTTGAACTTTAAATAGATTTTGCAATCACTTCATTGTCAAGATTTGTAATTTGATTCTATTATTAATGCAGATAATGTACAAATGAGGTCCGTCCCCCCCTTCCAGTCTACTGCAGAGTCTAAAATCCTGTCCTCTATATTTTTTCCCAGAACAATTTACCAGCTGCAAGGAAAGCCTTTGACAGTTTTTTCACTCATTATCCTTATTGTTATGGCTACTGGAAGAAGTATGCAGACCTTGAGAAGCGGCAGGGTAACATGAAGCAGTCAGATGAGGTATGTATATAGAGATATGCAGTTGTTGCTCTTGGGTTCTGAGAGCCAAATGATGACCAAACCACTGCGTTGCAAGAAATTCTTTGGCTGCCAGTACCTGCCACTTTCGTTCAGGGTTTTCTATTTACACTTGTCACTCCTTATGGCCTTTGGAGCTAATATCTTCTCTCTTTGTTGGCAGGTGCGTTAAACCTCTACTACAGTTTGTCAAGCTTTGCAGTGCAAGCGTCTGCATTACACTGCAGCTTAACAAGTAGGGCAGGGCTTTTCTGTCACTTACATTATACATTTATTCACAAAATTCAAACGCTGTGGTTGGTTTTGCTGGTCACCATTGCTACATCTTATTGCATTTTTGGTCAGACGCTGACATTGATGCTCTAAAGGGTCTGTGCCCTATGATCTGTACCCCAAAGCCTGCCCACACAGCCTGGTCAGATGCAGGGACGGCTGCGGTTTGAAGATCAAGACTCCGCACGTGGAGATCAGAGCATTGCCATGTTCTAGCCAACCTCCACCCAAATGGTAATGGTAGATTATTTAAACAAAATTCCAGTACATTAGTATTTCGTAAGGTTCACCGGATAACACAGTGTTGCCTCTCTCATGTAACCCACCTAGAGGTTCAAAGGGTAGCTATTTAGTGTCCTCTTTTGTAGGTGTATCGGAGGGGACTCCAGGCGATACCTCTTAGCGTTGATCTCTGGATTCATTATATAAATTTCCTCAAAGAAACACTGGATGCCAGTGACGCAGAAACCATTGGGACCATTAGAGGGTAAGTTGATTGAAAAGAACCTTAATGTGTGTATCCTGTGTAGTGGAATTGTACTTAGGGCTGTACTTGATCATATGAAAAGACACCTTAATATTTGGCCTGAAGGAGAAGCTTGACATTAGAAATGCCATTTATAGCAGGGTCTTCAGACAGTGATGATGTATAAAGTTGAAGTGTACTCGTTTACTAGTTTACTGAAGGCCAGATGGGAGATTTAAAAGTCTGCTCAGATTTCAGAACACCTTAGCGTATATACATGTGAATAAAATTCCTATGCATGATATATGTGGTTTTATAAAAATAATAATTAACAGCCTAATATATAGCATCAGATTATAATTCATATCCATGCTTGCCATTGATATCCTGATTGGGCCTGAAAGAAGTTAAAAAATACTAAAAGGATTAAATTTGAGGAAAGATATCTGTTGTAAGACTGCTAATTTTTCAGTCACAATGCAGGTACTAACTATTGTATTCTGCTTTAAATAGATAAAAGGTATTCTGTGCTAAATACTCAAAAATCATGTCTCAGTGGCTTCATTCTTCTCTAAATAAAATATTGCTAATTTATTATGTGATGTATTTTGTGCTAATGGAAAACTTCCTTGATTATGTTTACAACCTAGGACATATGAGCATGCCGTGCTTGCTGCAGGGACAGATTTCCGCTCAGACAAACTCTGGGAAATGTATATCAATTGGGAAAATGAGGAAGGCAACCTGAGAGCAGTGACTACTATATTTGATCGCATTCTTGGAATTCCAACACAGCTATATAGTCATCACTTTCAAAGGTATACAGATTGTAATTATTTGGGTAGGGCTCTTCTATTAGTATAATTGCACCGTACATTTTTACAATTACATGGCAATATAATCTGACCTACAGAACAAGGCAGAATTCCTTTCCTGACTGTTTTTGAACTTCTCTTCATTCATATTTTTGCAACATTGCAAGGAGAACCAGATTCCACAATGTTGTTCTGTAGATTTTTCCTCAATTGAAAATCTCTCAGGCCGATCCACCTCTCAGGGTTGTTGTGGGAATGGTAAGAGTTTTAGGTATCTTCACTGCTGTGAAGTGGGCCAAATATATAATAGGCAGGATAAAAATATAATAATAAAAAATGAGCTGCGTTTTCACACTGAAGTATTATTGAAACCATTTTTAAAATGCTTTTGTGCTTTTCAAAAGAGTACCGTTTTACTAGACTTATCAAAACAATTTTAAGAACGGTTACTGTGTAAGACTTTTGACTCTTGGGTATAGGATGGGATGCTAATCCAGAACAACTTAAGTATTTTTGTGTCTGATAAACAGATAAAAAATAGCCCATTCTATCAAAGAAAGCATAAAATTATCTATTAATCTCATGATGTGTTTTAGTTTCCAATGGAATTTACTTCCAGCAGCCCACATATCAGTTGTCAGGCAAGCTCTTGAGAAGTTGATAGTATTGCTGAAAATGCACCCAAAGAGGTTATGTACCCTTTTATCTAATGAGATTGCGGTGGCACTGGGAGTAGATTTGGGTGACATTTGCAGTAAATTACATGAGAAAATATGTAGGGTCTCAGGTAGGCCTGACCTGTTCTGAAATCTTGTAGAGGGTTAAGTTGTTCTAGACCAGGGGTGTCAAACTGGATTTTTTCAAGGGCCGGATCAGCATTGTAGTTCTCCGTGGGCCCGGGGGTGGGTGGGGGAAACGGATGCCTCCTGCAGCACCCTGCCGGCCAAAATGGGGCATGGGGGGGATATATGAGTGTGGGCCCCTGCGCTTATTTTCACCCTACATCGCTTCCTGTAGCATTCTGCCTCCTGTTTTCGGGCCCATTTCCAATCTGTTTTTAGCCTGCAGAGTGCTTCAGGAGGCCATGGAGGGTGAAAGTAAGGCCGGGGGGGGAGTGCACGCAGCCCGTTTTAGCTGCCAGAGGAACCGCAGGCTGGTCCTTTCATATTTCCAGGCCGGCCCCATGGGCTGGATTTAAGCACCCTGTGGGCCACATCCAGCCTGCAGGCCTTGAGTTCTAGACTCAATGGAATGATCTGAACGACCGATGGAGTGTTATATCCAACTGTATTTGTCCTCCATAGATAATTGAAATTAATACCTTGGTTTTCTAAGCAGCCTTGCATTCCAATCTCCCCCAAAATATTCTAACAGATTTGGAAACCTTGTTGGAAATGGGAGAAGGAGGAAGGAATAATCTCACTAGATAAATGGATATTACACTAGATCTATCCCACATAATTCATTGTTTATTATTAAAACTTACATTATATATGACACTGATAATTAAATCTGCCAGCCTGTTAAAGATTTCTAAAATATTTCTAGATGGTCAGTTGTGTAGCTGCAGCTTTCCCTAAACATAGTATACTGCAGTTACGCCATACCAGTTGAGGAAAATTATAATTATAATTATACACATGATAGTTTCATTTGGGAAAAGTTGCTATAAAGCTATATGCAGAAACCAGTGATATATTCTGTCTTGTGAGTAACCTGTTAAACTTCTCTTTAATGTTTTCTGATTTAAATATTTTTTTCTTTATCTATTTTAATTGCATTTTATGTTCTTGGTACTCCAAGGCATTCATATTAAACTAGTGGCTCCTGCTAACTTATTTAGTTGTCTATAGTTAAAACACCAAATGAGTCCAACTACTTCATTTTGAAGCTCAGGTAGAAGAAATAAACCTTTGTAATGTGGAAGATGCAAAGTGAATTATTTCCATAGATTAAAAAAAAAGCCCCTTGAGATTTCAGAGCTGTTTCACTGAGGTGTAAGTTTGACTTGCTTTATTTTTAGCTGTTCACAACTGTGCATGTACTTCAAGAGTGTATATAGTAAGCTTGGAATAGCTAATATTTCACCTTGACCCCGGTATTATGTAGAAGTGAACAGAATAGTAAGATTTTCTACTCCTTGTCTTTGTTGATATATTGCAGGTTCAAAGATCATGTCCAGAATAATCTGCCTCGAGACATTCTTACTACTGAACAATTTATTCAGCTGCGTAGAGAACTTGCTTCCACTGCCAATAATCATAGTGGGGAGGGTGAACCACCTGTGGATAACCAACCTTCTGGAATTGAAGATATTACTGACCCTGCTAAAGTAAGCAAGCAGCATTTTTTAATTTTGGAGTTTGTAGTTTGGAATGTACAGTAGACAATTTCTCAGGGGCTAGCAGTTTTTTATAATCAGCTGTTTGGAAATGTTTTGGTTGAAAGTGCTATTAAAAGTTGTGCTCAGAAAATTGTATGTGCATTTATTTATACATTCTATGTATGCCAGTTATTTTTCTTTGTCTTTCTGCCTTTAAAATCTGTTGATGCTCTTGGTTTTCCATTCTTTTCATTGGATGTTTCTGAAATGTTATGTAATGATTTTAGTGTCCTGCTTCAGTGCACAATCTTCTAAGCAGTTTGTCATTTTCCCATATATTTATATAGAAACTTACCAATTGCAAACACGTGTAGATATAGTTCAGGGAAATATTTTTAAACAGTTGTATTGTTCTGGTAAACTAGTTCAGGTAGCTGTATTTAACACACTCATACACACAATTAGAACTCTGTAAGGTAAAACTACTAATTCTACCTAGTTTGGCCCTTTTATTTAAAAGTTTCCAAGTACCTTTAGGTGGAGGTATGCAGTTTCATTTCCCTACGCTTATGTGTCACTTCCTATGGAACAGGAAAGGTTATTAATGGAAGGGGTCAATTTGCCACAGCCAACACTAATATCAAAGAAATGGTGGAGTAGAATCTTTAAAGAAAAGATGCAAAAGGGGGGACAGAATGGAATGTGAATGAAAATTTATTTTTATTTTTTTGAATAAATTGATTTGTTGAATTGGCAGTGGCGAGTTGGCTGTGGTGATTTGTCCTATTCCAGGTGGAAGGGTGTACTGATTTTATCGTACCATTTTCTTTCTCTCGATTTGATTAATTGTGGTAAAACTACAGGATAACTTTCGATCAGCAGAACATCTGGAACCCGATGGTTTGTTCCAAGTTCAAATCATCTTCCTCATTTTTTTGCACACCTCTGTTTGAGATATTGCAGTAGGACATTAACATGGTATATTGAATAAACTACATGTGGCTGGGTTTCCAAAACATGTAAAGCCATTAACCATGGTTTAACTTTATAGCAGCACACAAAGACGCAAAAGAAAGAAACCATATTTTGTTTTACTATTAGTACACTTTAGCCACAAACAAATTGTCTAGCACAATAACTATTCTTTACAATTCTTAGAGTGCGTTGATAATGTGTGGTCAGGTATTTTGATAAAGGTTGCGGGACTAGAAGGTTATTGTTAGTTTTATGGTTTTTATTCATATTAAACTGTAATATATACCAGCAGTTCTATTGGAATACATCATATTTCACAGTCCCACTAGAATAGTTTTATTATTATTATTCCCATCCAGAGTAGGTACGTTTCAGAAATGTCTAATAAAAATGCCTCCTATGAATTGTATTAACGCTTCCAATGTCTTGTTTAGCTTATCACTGAAATAGAAAACATGCGTCACAGAATCATTGAAATTCATCAAGAAATATTCAATCACAATGAGCATGAAGTTAGCAAGAGGTGGACTTTTGAAGAAGGGGTAAGTTCATTTGAATAATCTTGTCAATGTTGAGGATACATACAATTTCTGTCATGGCACTGCATATTAAAAAGCCTCCCTCTAGAAATTAGGCTGCCCCCTTGCTAGTGGCTTTGCAGAATCTTTAAAGAGATTTACGTTTTTCTATTTCTGTTTTCCACACATTAGTGAAAACAATGTTGTCATGCTATTTAGTACATGGGAAATTGCCTTGGCTCTTCCATTTGCTTAGTACATAGTAATACATTAACATTTTTTTTATAAAGGAAGCTGTCAGCTGCATGTTTGTGGCTTTACAAAACAAAAGCTGACCATTGCTAATTAACAAACGTGCCAACTTTAGTGAAAACATTGAATATATTTTTGGTTGCCCAAAGTAGAATGTATGTAGGTATTTCATTTTGTACTTTGAACTGCACAGACGAAAAATAAATAATATCTCTTCTCATTTTGCAAAATTAGAGGTTGCAGTGGATAGTAAATAAATAGTGTCTCCTCATTCACACTTCTTTCGTAGTATTTTAAGAAAATACAGATTTTACCAAGTTTTCATATGTAGCTTTAGGCCATTTTTTTCAGTCTTTGTACCATAGAAATGCATTTGTACTAGAAGTACTAGAATTCCCAACAAAATGGCTTATAGTACAGTATAGACCTAAAATGTATGAAGGTAGAGTCATCAGACAGGGACGGATCTTCTGCTGATAAGGACTATAGTAAGAGAAGTTAGAAATCTGTTTCCCATATATGGGATCCCTTACACACCTATCAATCTATTTGAACATTTTGAAAGTTCAGCACATGCGCATCTGTTTTCCAGTGCTAGAAAACTTTAAAATGCTATGATTTTAAGGTCACTTCAAGCATTTAATTAAAGATTGGGTCTTTGTTGGAAGAGCATACATGTTCGCTCATTTTCTACTGTTTGCAATTTATTGTATGTTACTCCATATAACCACAAAGGCCCTAATGTGATTTTTCTCCCTTAAAATGCTGTCCATCAAATAGGATATATTTCAAACTGGAATAAGATCATGCCTCATGGATTAGAAGACTTCCAAGGTCCCTTCCAACTCTTATTATGTTATCCCTGGCATCTAGCCCTAGTAATATGCTTTTTTTCAAGGGCATTATGTTTGTAGCTTCTTGCATAAATTTTCCTTGAAGACATGCTTGCGGTTTCAAATTATCCATTGAAGGGGATTCATTGAAGTCTGCCTGATCCCTCAAAATGGGCAAGTCAGAACAAATAAATACTATAAATAATTTTCAGTAATCTAGGTGTGGTTCCAAACCCTTTTGTACTTCCTTTAGCTTCTTGCAGTCAACACATATTAATAAAGACAAGTTGTGTTGAATCATTATACGTTATTATTTGCATATTTCATTTTTTAAAAATTCTATCCTTAAATGTCCAACATTTTACTGTTCTTTCTCCTCATAGCTGTGTGTACTAAGTTACTAAGCCAATGTCTCACAGCAAGCATGTTTTATTTATTTGATGTCTCTTTGCACGCTGCTTTTCATTTAATTCAAGTAAGAAGAGAATTCTGATTGTTTGTCAGAATATTTGGCTAGACCAGAGTAAGCACAAAATAAGATAAAGAGGATTTGGGGCATACATTGTCTTGTAGAAGGGATCTTCTTTTTTTCCCTGTAAGATTGAAGTTTTTATTCTTGCCACCATACACAAATCTTTATTCTTGCCACCATACACAAATCTTCTGAAAGTTCTTTAGACTTAATGATTTTGTTTTATCTACACAGACCTTTTTATTTCTGAGTTGACGTCCTTGTTTGTCTACAAGCTGTTTATATTGCTTAGTTGATTATATTCATACAGTCTACTAGTGAAAAGCAGTAGATGTCCAGCAGCCAGTGTTCGCTTTACACAATATTTTGTTTTGGTTCTTTTTCTTCCTTTATTTTTAGAAAGCTACAGTATATCCAAATTGGACATATCCAACAAACAAACTGGTTTTACTTGAGGATAATATATAAGACTATGAAAGTAATACTTTAAAAAAATATTAAATTTATGTGCTCCCTGACTCCCAGAGTAGGTAATTTATAGCAACAAAGACACAGAATAGATCTCAAGAATGACCAAAATAAGTACCTGGGATCAAAATAAATACGTTTGCTGAGATAATTTGGCTTCTTAATAACTGTAATGAGCACAATGTAAAATGAAGTGTTTTCATGACTTCCCATGTCATGTCCATTTTCAGATAAAACGACCTTATTTTCATGTTAAACCTCTGGAGAAAACCCAGCTGAAGAACTGGAAGGAGTATTTGGACTTTGAGATTGAGAATGGAACTCATGAACGAGTAGTGGTTCTTTTTGAGCGTTGCGTGATCTCCTGTGCTCTCTATGAAGAATTCTGGATCAAGGTAAGGGGCGTTTCTCCTATGCCAGTTCTACTCTTTGCAAACATTGATGATCAGTGACTAACCTTCTGTACTCTTGTTTGAATGTTGTTCATGTATAACTATATCTGTTGCATTAGGAGATGGTCTGCTTGCAACCAGATTTGACAGCTGCATATGCCAACTTCGTTGCCTCTCTTCGTCCTTCCTTACAGAAACTAGTCTAATGGTTCAATAAAGGTGCTGAATGGGTTTAAAACACAAGAATTTTACAGTTCTCTCAAGTATTTAGCAACCCAGAGTAAGCTGGGAATCATTCAGTCTCTGCTCTGTCTTCAAATGCAGTATGCCAAGTATATGGAGAACCACAGCATTGAAGGGGTGAGGCACGTATACAGCCGGGCCTGCACGATACACCTCTCGAAGAAACCGATGGTGCACTTGCTCTGGGCTGCTTTTGAAGAACAGCAAGGTGAGGAGTAGATGGTGGCCATATAGGTCTCTCTTGAGAATTGGAACATCCTTTTAGATTCTGGCTTAATTACACAATACTCTGAGCATACCATCCATCTCCCCTTTCTTATTGCCCAGAATTTAACAAGGCAGATGTTAGAAATACTGATAATCCAGGCATTCCCCAGCAGTCAAAAAACACATTTGAAAGCACAAAAATAACAGTCACCCCCTCCTCCATATAAAACACCCTTTCACATATTAGTAGCTCTTAGAAATATTTTAATTTGATTTATTTTCACTTGTCTGAATTATTTTGAGTGAATATTAGCATTCCAGTGTCATAGGCACTGTGCAACCCCCCCCCCCCCAATCCTTTCTTCCAAAGAAGAAATTCTCACCAGCAGTTGGAAAAAGTTGTCAACATAAGATAACTCGATACCTTTCATGTACTGCACATATTTTGGATCCATGCCTGGACAAACACAAACTTGCTTTGGTTCAGGCACAGAGTATCTGACATGAATTGATCTATGCATGGAATTTTATATTCATGGGGTGGTTTGCATGTGTTTACATAATATGTTGTCTCGCAAACCTTTTATCAAAGTTCATGCTGAACATTGTTCTTGATTTGCATCAATCAAATTAAATCACAAGCCCACGCTATCTGTGTAGCTGCCTTTCCTTAAGGACATCTCTTCATCCTACCAGGTTAAATGGAATGGGCACACTCCTAGTCCCTTTTTTAAAATATTGTCATCTGATGGGAGCTAGGAAGTATGCCTTTCTGTGACCGCCCCTGCCCTAAGACACACCCTTGTCCCTGAAGTTTGGCAGACCTCATTCCTAAGTCTAAACTACTAAAGATCTGGCTTTTTCCCTAAGTACCTGTGATAAGACGATGTTATTCATGTTATAACCATTATTTGTAATTGCCACTCATCAGCTGCCCTAAATGAAATAAATGTTTCTCTCTTCTTTAAACTTGGTATACTGAACAGAAAGTTCAGAGAGAGTTGAAAACCTTTAATTTCCACCATGCTGTCAAGTAATTATTTCCCCCTAAGACTCGTTTTTTTCATGCCAGCAGGACCAAAAGATTTTCTATGGGTAGTAAATTGTACTTATTGCTCCTCAGCAGATTGAACCAACTATTTATAAGGTTGCAAGAGGAGTTTTCTGCTACGGTTCTGTTTGCTTTTTAAAATCTTTTAAGGGTCCCATTAGTGGGTGTCTAAACATCTATTTTAGAGACTATGATCTCAAAAGAGGGAGATTATCTACACACTGTGACAAACATAATGATCTATGTTCACAAGGGCTGGTGCTTTAATAATCAAGGCGACAGCTACCACTTTTCTGTTTGCCTGAGAATAATTCCATGGTCCAAATACCTTCTAAAATACAACTTCATAGAACTATTGATTGTCCTCAAAGACTTGCATCCTCTATTCAAACTAAATCTCAGCCAAGCAGCCAGGTTCATTCAGACTTGAGCTGGTTACAACTGTCCATCTGGAAGTAAATAATTATTTTAGACTAGATTATGACTCAGCCTCCATCCAGACCACTCTGGCCTCCCACGGAGCATCAATATTCAAGCTCCTTGAAATCACCTGACACATTTTCTGCCAAAGAGAAAAGGAAGTGGCGCAAAGATCAGATACTGGCCTTTTTGTTTGTAAATGGGAATTAATTGTTTAGCAAGTTATAGCATAGATTTCAGTGGTGGCTTTAATCTTCTCAGATTCTCAGGATTAACTTAACTGTTCATAACCCCACAACTAGTGTATTGGCCTTTCAAATCTCTCTGCTTAGTAAATGCATTTGTTGGAACATGGCTTTCCTCAGGGCCATAAATTTAAACAAACCTCTGTCTAATCCATGGACCTCCATAGAGATCCCACTTTCATGTCCAAGTTATAGTATATCCTGCAGAGCAGCTTCCTCTAAATCTTCTGTTCTATCACAGAAGCAGTATTTCAAGTTGTATATCTGGAGAACAGTGAATCTCTGCCTCGAAAGAACTGGCACCATCATTCCAGTCACTTGTCTTTGGTTATAAGGTACCCTCTGTGACTACCAGGTCAATCATAGCTGATTCCACAAGAAATGTAGCCAGGTGTTGTTGTTTTTTATTAAGATGCCACTGAACAACATATGCAGGTTGGCAAAATGGTCCTCCATCAATTCCTTATTGAGACCCTGCAAGTTTAGTTCATAAAGCTCAGCTGAAACCTCATAGGAAACCAATTCTATGTGAAACAGAACCACAGTCCAATTTCTGCTCCACAGGTTGTTCCCAACTTTGGACAATTATCTGGGAAGTTCTACTTAAGGCTGCTCTTCAGGCAATGTAGGGCAGTGGAACACGGGACTTCCTGAATGAGACCATCTTTTCTGGTTTTGGTATCTTATTGTTCTTCCCTGAAGCATCTCCTGTTCCATTGCTTGCCAGTATTCAAGCTCAGGATGTGGGAGGTCCTAGTGAAACTTGGTTGATCTCAGAAACTACATAGGATCAGTATGGTTGGATGGAGAGTAATCTGGAAATTTCAGAACTCTACGTTAGGTTATAAAGTTATAAACACATTACAGAATATAGTAGCAGCAAACTACTTTTGTTATTATTGCCAAGAAAAGTACATAGACACACTCACTTGGAATCAACTTTGCTTGAAGACATATTTTCTTTAAATTTGCTACAAATTGCTCTATTATTGTCACCATATGATGCAACAAAAAAAATATTTCCGGAGCCAATGGGAGGAGCAGCCTAGGCAAAGATATACCCCTCAGGGTAGAAAAAAGAGTTGTGTAGAAAATTCACTACAGGTAATTTTCAGCTTACAACCATAACCGAACCCATTTTGTGCTGAAATTGCTAAAAATGAGCAATTTCCACTGCTGAGAAACACAGTTAAGTGAACTCTGTCCCATTTTATGACCTTTCTTACCACAATTGTCAAGTGAATCACTGCAGTTGTCAAATTAGTAACACAGTTCAGTGAATCTGGCTACCTCATTGACTTTGCTTGTTAGAAGGTCACAAAAGGTGGCCACATGATCCCGGGACACTGTAGCTGTCATAAATACATGCCAGTTGCCAGATGTCTAAATTTTGATCTCATGGCCACAGGGATGCCACCACCAGGCTGAAAAACAGCTTCTATGCCAGAGTAGTAACTATTGAATTCTACTGTATAGTGCAATATTAATGCAATATCAGGGGTTTTCAATTCAATTGTATAGAATGTGAAGGATGTGTGTGTTTTATTTTTGTAATCATAACGTACACTGAAGATGGCATTTAATTTCGTTGTAGGAGGTGCAGTTGACAATAAAGTAAACTAAACTAAACTAAACCATCATGTGAAAAACAGCCATAAGTCACTTTTTCAGTGCTGTTGTAATTTTGACTAACCACTAAATGAATGGTTGTAAGTTGTGTTAAGGCTATTTCTGTCAATTAGGTTTTTGAAACTAACAAATGAAGTGAGGTTCTGTATTGATGCTTCTTTATCCATGTACCTTCTTTCTGAGCCCCCTGTGGCTCTGTGAAGCAGAGATTCTTTATTGCTGAAAATCCAACAAATATGCATTATGTAATATCCTCTATCAAAAGTAAAAGAAGGCCAAAGCGTAATCTTGATGTTGGGATGGAGAGATATCCTAAAATATTTGATGGGCTTCTGTCAATTTGCAGTTCCAAATCCATGCGTACTCTCTCTTACTTTTAGGGAATATCAATGAAGCCAGAAGAATTCTGAAGATCTTTGAGGAGAATGTTTCGGGATTGGCCATGATTCGTTTACGAAGAGTTAGTTTAGAACGGAGACATGGAAACATGGAGGAAGCTGAGCACCTGCTTCAGGAAGCTGTGAAAAATGCCAAATCAAACTATGAAGCCTCTTTCTTTGCTGTAAAGCTCGCTCGACACCTTTTCAAAATTCAGAAGAATCTTCCAAAAGCCAGGAAGGTTCTTTTGGAGGCCATTGATAGAGACAGGGTATGTAATTTCCCGACAGTTCATTTATATGTCTTATCTTAGGAAGAAGTCATTATAGCTGGCAACGGTGATGATTCCTTTAAACTCTGCAATGCACATAGCTGCAGCATGGAGACAACAGTCCCTCTAACCTGATGTTGCTTGGCTTACCATTTATTTGGTTTCTCCCTAAATTTCAGGCTTCCCTTCCAAAGAAAATTATTCTGGCATGGGGAAGTACCTGGCATTGAAAGCATAGCGATATCATATCTTGGCAGTATCATGTGGCCAAAATGGTAGATCACTACCTGAACTGGTTGTGTTTAAAAGAAGCAATGCAGATTTTTAGATAAAAATGCAAATTTTTCATATTATAGTAGGAAATGTTCCTGGGATTATGTGGCAAGAAAAGTAAGGTCCTGCCCTTAGGCAGGATAAACCAAATACATAGAATAGGAAATGCCTTGCTCAACAATAGAAACTATGAGAGGGATCTTGATGGATCACTGCTGCAGCTGTCAAACAAGCCAGTGCACTTCCAGTCTGCATCAACAGAGGGATTATGGGAAGTGATGGTATCACTCCATACTGCATCAGTAAGGCCATTGGAATACTGCATCCAGTTCTGATTACCACAATATTAAAAAGTGCTGAGGCCCTTTGAAAGAGTGCAGAGAAAAGCAACAAAGATAAGAGGTCTGGAGGCTAAAGCATATGATGAACAGCTAAGAGAACAAGAATATTTAGATATTTAGCCTATGAAGGGTTAGGAGAGACATGATAGCAGTATTCCAATACTTGAAGAGCTGCCGCAGGGAAGAGGGCACTGGTTTATTTTCCAAAGCATCTGAGGGCAAGACAAGAAACAATGGGTGAAAGCTCATCAGAGAGAAATTCAAGCTAGGAGAAATTTTCTGACAGCAATTAATCGTGGAACAATGTGTCTAGCACAGTTGTGTGTGCTCCATTGCTGGAGATTTTCAAGAAAAAACTGGACAACTATTTCTGCAGGATAATATAAGGACTCATGCCTAGGTTGCGGGAGGGCTGGACTAGAAGACCTCCAACATCCCTTTCAGCCCTATGCTTCTATGATTATATGAAATATGTATGCCCTTGCTTGAAACCATATTTGAGATAGTTCCTCTGATATTTGTCTTTAGAGAAGAATGTTAAATATCATGGAGCTTTGTTTAATCCACAAGATTCCATTCAGATCAGTGGTGAAATCTAATTTTTTTCACCACCGGTTCTATCGGCGTGGCTTGGGGGGACATGTGACTGAGTGGGCGTAGCCAACTTAACGTCACTCACGGCAAGGTGGGGCGGTGGCACCTTGCTCTGAATGACATTGAGTTGGCCACGCCACCCAGTCACATAACCGATGCTGTAGAGACGGCGATGCTGACTGCCTGCCGAATGCAGGCAAAAGGTTAGTTGGA
>JANHFL010002815.1:13376-27040 GCA_032468155.1 Oxyrhabdium leporinum | reverse complement strand
CCACCCAGTCACATAACCGATGCTGTAGAGACGGCGATGCTGACTGCCTGCCGAATGCAGGCAAAAGGTTAGTTGGAAAGTGGCGGCTGGAGGATTCTCACGTTGGCAAAGAGGTGGCTGGAGGATTCTCACGCCACTTTTGCTGGCGCGAAGGGCCTGTAGCCGCTGCTCTCCCTGGCCGGAACGGAGCGGGGAGTGGCAGCTGGAGGCTGCTTGTGTTGGCAGAGGTGCCGGCTGGAGGCTTCTGGCACCGCTCTTTGCCAACGTGAAGGGCCTGCAGCCGCCACCTCTTGCTAACCAGAACGGAGCCGGGAGTGGCGGCTGGAGGCCTCTTGCGCCGGCAAAGAGGCGGTAGCTGGAGGCTTCTGGCACCGCTTTTTGCCGACGTGAAGGGCCTGCAGCCGCCGCCTCTTGCCAGCCAGAACGGAGCTGGGAGCGGCAGCTGGAGGCTTCTCGCGCCGGCAAAGAGCAGATTTCGTAGTTCAGCTTCTCCAGTGTGAAGATCTTAATCTTATGCTTAGTCTTAAAATGTGAATTGAGCAGGAAGCCTTCAGGAACAGAGCAGGCATTTTGATGTACAGTTCCACAAGGACCACAGCTAATGGATTTACCTACCTCAGAAACTTTGGCTGAGTTCATATATACTAAGCCATGGTTTTACATAGTACAAAATATGGCCCAAACTTGTAAAAATTTTGGAGGACCTTGAAGAACTGTTTGATAAAAATGATTGAAATCCCCTTCTGGGTACTGAAGGAGACCTGGCTTTTACCAATTTTTTCCTTGTTTGTATTTGTTTTGGATTTTTTTTTTAAAAAATCATGAACTGCCAGACTTGTTGGGAGTCAGGCAGCATAGAAATTTAATTAATTTAATTAATACACGATAAGATTTATAAACTCAAGCTGTGTTTTCAGTTGCATAAGGTAATTAGATATATTCTGTCAGTTTCAGAGTTGTGGAATCATTTAAAATACTGAGTTACTCAAGATTCTCATTCATACATAGTAAGCCAGAATTTAAATCATGCTTTCAGGTTTATTGCTAAAGTTTGTTACCCGATGTACATTTAGAATTTTGAGGAAACCTGTAAATTAAGCTAAATGTTAAAATACAAACCAGGCCATTCTCAAATAATGGTAGGTTAATGTGGGAACTTAAATTGACTTTGAATTGTGTTCCTTTTTTGCAGGATAATCCAAAACTCTATCTCAATTTGTTGGAAATCGAATACAGTGGAGATCTAAAGCAAAATGAGGAGAACATCATTGTGTGCTTTGACAGCGCTATCAATGGAACATTGCCCATAAAAATAAGGATTATATTTTCTCAGCGCAAAGTAGAATTTCTTGAAGATTTTGGCCTGGATGTGAACAAGTAAGATTTATTTTTAGTGATTGCAGCCTTTGATTTTTGGGTTCAGGAATGGTTTGTAGTCTTCAGAGATCAAGATGATCAAGCTTAGTCTTTATAAATTCTCCCAGAAATTCCAATCCTAAAATTTATTTTCCATTTTACTCTGATTATAATAGTACTTTTCCCAGTACTTTAACCAGCTATTATTGACAAAGTGGAACCAGTATTGGGAGTTATATTTGTTGCAAAATATGACTGGAGTAGGAATCTCAAGAGTTTTCCTTTTTCCTTTCCTTTTGGTAGACTTTTGGATGCTTATGAAGAACATCAAGCCCTTCTAAAGGAACAAGAATGTTTAAAAAGAAAAGCAGAGAATGGGTACAAACATTTTCTTTCTAGCTATGAGTACTGGATTGCTTTTTAAAATATGGCTGTTATTTACTGTTATATTTTTGAAACCTTATTAATGTTAGTACATGTAAATGAAATGTATATATTGTAAATGTAAATGAAGTATATATTGAGAGGAATTGTGCACAGGTGGCCCTTGAGTCACAGCTACAATGGAGCCCACCCATCATGATCATAACTTGGTGATGGTTATAAAACAAGTTGGTCACATAAACCGCCAGATTTTATTTTTTGCAGAAATCATTAAAGCAAATCAGTGCTTTGCTATGGTGTGGCTTTGCTGAAAACTGGAAATGCTGGTTTTTGACAAAGCTGCTGAAAAATGTAGTATGACTGCAGGACATCTCAAATAGCTGTAAATCTAGCCTGGTTGTCCAGCACCCAAAGTGCAGTCAACTGACCACAGGTGTGGGGCACTGTCAGAACTTTGAATCTGGGTTATAAATAGCCAGTGATCTATCGCTAAGTGACCGGATGTATCTCTCATATTTCCAGAAAACATGAGCAAGAAAAATACTTTTCCTTGATGTGATGAGAGAGATTGCTATAATCATTTTTTATATGAACAGTTCACATTTTAAAGATATTGTTAAGTAAATAATTGCATAGGCAGCAATAGTAAAGTATGTTTGTTTTCCCTTTACATACACACTCTTTAATTCTGTTGAAGGAAAAAATAATTGGGACTTCTTTGCAGATGTCATTTAAGATTAAACGGGAAGCTCAAAAGGCCTCCCATAATTTCTTCAACTGAATTGGTAATAATGATCTATTTTCTTGAAGAAAACTAAGGAAAGTTTGTTTTAACCCATGCATCCAGTTAAGACTTTAAATGTTGCATGACATATTTAATGTACACAGTTTATGTGTAGTGTGGGAGATTGAATTCCAGTCTTCAGTTTAAAATTCATTATTCAGTAATGCTGTAGAAACTTGTAGAATAAACCTGCCTAGGAATACAGTCACCATCTTTCTACTCAAGATTGGGGGAAGGGCCCTGAAAAAGGCTTAAGTGCTGAATTCCGCATTTGGCATCCTCTGCTGAGGGGTTAAATTTTGATTAAAAGTGACTGCTTTTCAGAGTTTACAATAATGATAGGAAATGTATGGCCTAAGTTCAGCATGCAGGAAAGTATAGCATTTCCTCATACAATCATTGGGGGGGGGGAAAAAAATTCTGCAAGTTTCTTGCTTCATAAAGAAGTGACACAAACTATTCTTGCAGCTGTGAAGAGCCAGATGAGAAACGAATTCAAAGTGATGAAGCAGGTCTTACGTCTGGACAAGTAGCAGATGGAGATATGCAAGCAAATCAGGCAGCCTACAACTACAATGCCTGGTATCAGGTGAACATCATTTATCTGGAAGTTTTTGGATTAAAATACTTAAATTCTGCCTGTATCCCTGCAACTGAAATTATTTAATTTAAAAACATAGCCCAGCTTAATACTACAAGAGTGGGTCTGTATATCTTAGTACAGGCTTTGAAAATAATTTAGGGGTCCCAAATCCAGCCTGCAAAGATACGTATGACCAGTAGATGGCAACAGAGGGTTTGTATTACATGGCTGCCATCTAAGGCTCCCTGGAGATTTAGATCCCAGTTGTGGTAGTAATCTTTGTTCAGCAATTATTCATTCAGCAGCCTTTCAAAGTAGCAACAATTCTGAATGAGGGAACTTAAAACCATTCTTTCTGGTTGCACTTTAGATACTTGACAACTAGCATGCAGTTACCATGGCTGCAGCATCCCAAGGTCATGTGATTGCCGTCTGCAATCTTCACCGCCAGTTTCCAACAAACTCAGTGGGAAAACTTATAGCAGGTCACAAATGGGAATCCTGGGATGTTGGCTGCATGATTCACATAACAATGGCAACTGAAACTGCCGTCATGACAGCAGCTTTATCAACTGAGTTATCAAATCTCAAAATTACCTTATTAAGAAAGGGTTATCTATGAATTGTATTCCTTGAGAATTTCAGTTTCCAAGTTATTTTGTTAGCTGGTTCATACTGGGTAGTACTGGAATTTACAGCATTAACTATAGAGAGTATTAATTTTCTCTATTTTTTCCTCTTTAGTACAACTACTCAAATGCATGGAATTATGGACAATATTATCAGTCACCTTCAACCTGAGCAGAACAGTTTAACGACAAATGGAGTTTCACAATGTTTTCTTAAGGCTTTTTTGTAAAAGAGAAAGAAATAGGGATGTGAACAAACTGTCATGTGATTCTTGTCTTTTTTGCATGTATGATGAGTTGATTTTCACATTTTTCTTGTGACAAACTCACATTGGTATCTTGCTGTATTCAAGTCTACTGAGCTATTAACTTTCTCAATAGGAAAATTATCAAATGATTATATGAAGTAGTGTTGATTCATTGGGAAAGTTAATTTGCAAGAATTAACATATATTAATACCAAAATTTACCCCAGCAATCTCGGACATTATCCAAGCCAGGAGATAATACTTTCCTTTTCTTCTGCAGTAAAATGTGCTTGAATATTTTCAAAGTCCCACATCCCTTTTCCTGCATCTGTTTGGTTTTCTTTTACCAGTTTAAAATTGCAGCACCCAAAAGCTGCAAGCTTTTAGAAAAATATTAACAGGTGAAGATGCATAAAGAGATAGGGTATCTCTTTAAATGACTAAAATGAAGTGTGTTACTAGAACCATGCTCTCTCTTAGGATGGAATCTAGGTTTTGTATTGGAATTTTCATGTGTAAGTTTAGTTTTTTTGTTTAAAATGCCTTTTTGTAATAAAATCAAATTGTGTAACTTTTCTGAACAGTAGCTTTTCCTTAGGGGTCTGTGTATCAAATTTATTTTGGAACATGGCTTCTTTCTGATGGTTTTACCTGTACTGTTATTCAGTTCCAGGTTTTCCTAATGCACTGATTTTGAAACTTTGCATGTAGGGCAGTTCTATTACTATGCGTTGCAAAAGCCAAGGTGCATATTTGGTCCAAAAAATCTTAATTGTACTGTTTTCTTATGTTAATCTGCTTTCAAAATAAGAACATTCTTGTTGAAATACAACATGGCGTACATCTGACTGGATATGTATGTTCCAGCTGAATAACCACCCTGCTCCCTGCTATTCTGATATGTATGCCTGCAACATTAAGATAACTGATTTAAACATAATTTCCCATTCTTTGTGTAATCAGATAGACTAAAGTAGATTAGCAAAATGTAATTTGGGCTGAAAGGAATAGAAACCATAACCCAGCAAATCAAGAACACTGATCTTAAAATGTATTTCCATAGATAGCACAAAGTGCTTAATAAATTAGAGTATTTTTTGCAAGTCCTTGCTACAAAACATCAGTCAAAGCCACATATAAACTAGATTTTAGTAATACATTGTACTGTAATTGCAGTAAGAGTCTTTTGACTCCTCCATCTATCAGATAAAAGGCCACATTTGCATTTCCCTGAAATCAGAAGTACTGTGTCTTCACAAATATCCAAGACTGAAGAGAAGACAATACATCATTCAATATCTACGAGTTCAATTTCAAAGAAAAGTTTTGCATTGGGCGGGATCCTGAAATAGAAGTTAAGGAAATTCTTATATAGTAGATTGTATTGCAAATATATCTATACTTAAAGATTGGTGTAATTTTTTCTAAATTGCATGATTTTTTCACAAGTTATTCTTGTTCAGCGTGTAACTCAGATGGGAGCTTTGGCAACCAACTACAGGTAGTCCTTGACTTACAACAGTTAATTTAGTGGCTGTTCAAAGTTACAAAGGCACTGAAAAAAGTGACATGACCATTTTTCACACTTCCGACCATTGTAGCATCCCCATGGTCACGTGATGAAAATTTAGACATTTGGCAATTGACTCATTTATGATGGCTGCAGTATCCCGAGGTCGTATGATCCCCTTTTGCAATCTTATGATAAAGTCAACAGGGAAGCCAGATTCACTTAACAGCAGTTTGACTAACAACTACAGTGATTCACTTAACGTGGCAAGAAAAGTTGTAAAATGGGAAAACTCACTTAACAAATGTTTAATTTAGCAACGGAAATTTTGGGCTCAATTGTCCCCAGTCGAGGACTACCTGTAATGCTCATAAATGAAAAGCACCTAGACAAAGTGGGAGCAATGCCCCTTAGAGGATGTAAGCATGAAATTGAAAATATGAAGTATTCTAACCACCCAACAATGTCCACTTTTTGTTTTCTACCTGTTAATCATTAGATACTTCAATTTAAGAAGCCTCCTTCCCCCTAGTCAAATCATTATTGTAGACAATTAAAAATAACTTAGTCATGAAGATCAGGTAACAATATAACATCTAATTAAATCAGACATCGTTTTCCCCCTTTCTGCTTTGAGTGTGCTGAGTGAGTGTATTGAGGATTACCATTTGAACTTTGCCTTATTCTGTCTTACCTCCCTGCCCGAGAAGTCTTTCCAGTTCTTTGACAATGAGGGATCTGTCAATGAAGATCCATCCCACTGATGTATCTGTCAGTTAAGACAATATTATGGACAACAATGGGGACTTCTGCAACACTGTAAAATTGTTGGGGAAAATGTGCTCTCTTAATCTCTATTGTATAGGAAAAATGGTTTTTGCAATCGACATAATGATAAATGTCAGCAGGATACTTGGCATCAGGTTGTCCTTTCTTCCCATAAGCCCATTCTGGCTCAATTTCCAAATTAGCCTTTTCTCCTTTGCTCATTGTCAACAAGGCTTCATCCCACTGAAAAATGGAAAAGAAACATGTTCTGGTTACAGTATCAATATCTTCCTACAACCAAAACTAGGACTAAGGAAAGCATCAGAAGTGACATCTGCAAACATATAATATACATCATGCATGTGATGTATGATACATAGCCCTCTCCCAAAACCTCTAAATTATGACAGTTGGACACTGGTCCAAGATCTGCAGGAAACGTATGGGCAGATTTCCAATGGTGTTCTCATTATGGAAGATCTAAAGGGCTCATGGGATCACATATACTAATGCCTCCTCTTATTGAAAGAAACAGACAGATGGCTGAACAGCTGCAGAGCCAAAACTATTTTCTAATAATGAAAGGGTATAAAAACCCGATACACTCAGTCACCCACATTAGCACACTTACACCTCGAATCACTTTTCCAACACCAACTTTGAAGCTCAGTGGTTTAGATGCTTTTTTTTTCTTTGAACCTGAAAGATAGATTTGGTTGCAAACTATCAGATTAACAAGGAATGCTTTTATCAATTTCATATCTTAACAGAGTATTTGCATCTTTTCTTTCTGGGTACAAAATACACTGTAGGGAAGACTACACTTGATTCACAAGAATTCTAGTAAAATCTATAGATTTTTAAGGCACCAGGCTAAAAATCGGGAAACTCAGTTCTAATACTACATTAGGTATGAAAGCCAACTGAGTGATTTTGGACCACTTTTTCTTAGCCCAACTCCCCTTACAGGGTTGTGAAAATAGGAGAGACTATCAGGTGTGTTTGCCACCTTGAATTATACTTATAAAATAATAGTGGAATAAACCACTTAAAAAAGTTTTTCCATCTTTTTTTCCAAGATGGCTTGAACAAATGCTAAATGTAGAGCGTTTACAGTCTTACTCGACTCCAATTTATTGTTTGAGAGACACTGCAGCTCCATCACCCTGCCTTCAATAAGGACCACTTGAATCCTTAAAAACTTTGCCAGCTTTTTTTTAAAGAACTGCCTAAGCACTTACTTGACTGAATGTTAGTGTCAAAAACGGTTCCATCTTGCAGCTTGCCTGTATACCAGCAATGAACAATATCACCCTTTTTTGGAAAGTTGGTTTTATCTCCCTTTTTCAGAACTGACTTTGTATATTTTGGGGAAGCCTACAATGAAAATGGAAAGAAACAAAACACTAAACTTCACTATTTAAAAAATACAGAGGTTCAAAGTTCTATATAGTGCATTTTTAGAAGGATATAAACAGTCCACTTTCCTTTCCATACATTCTCGGAGAATTATACATTTTACAAAAATTTACAGGAATTCTGTCCCTCTTATAGGAGGGGATATTTATTTGCAACAAAATCTTTTTAGCATCTGGAAAAACTGCTAATTAATAGCTCAATTAAGGTTAAGATCACTATTTAACTGAAAATTCTTTGCAAGTGGCTTTGTAGCTGGTCCCAAAAAGAGTAAAACTATGAACTATATCATTTTGCACACACATATCCACAAATGTCTTCATATTCTTAAAAATATGTATGGAGGTTTGTGACCTATACCATTAAGCTAGATCATATACATTTTATTTTAAAATAATTATGTGTTCAAGCTTGAGTTGACCACGTTGTTACATATATGGAAAATGTAACTAATTTCAGAAGTCAGAACTCCAAAAGATCGAATGAGCATAACAGAATCACTACCAGCTCAAAATCAGACACAACTATCAGAGAACTTAAATTTAAACAGCTATACACAATTTTTTTTTATAATTACAGCAATATTTTCAATAGACCAAAGAACTTGTCTCTTACATATCCTGGCTATGCTATGTGTATTGTTATTCTTTAATGTCCTTTCTCATTTGTATATGGTTTTTTTTTAATGTACTCGTCTAGCTGAAATTGAAAAACATGATTGAGGTACTTCCCAACTTACCTCATCATCAACAACTTCTTCAGATTTTGTCTTTTTGGGTTGGTTTTCATCAGTCTTGATATTTTTTAGCTGTTCTGCCAATTGTTCAGTGCTCTCTGTGTCCTTGAAGCTCTGGGAAATATACATTTTAGTGATCTACCTAAGGAAGTTATAATAGTGCTATGAAGAGTATTTATTAATCAAATTTTACAACTGCCCATTTCACAAAACGCATTTCTAGGTTGTGTACAACAATCAAGCAATAAATAAAGTATATAAAATCCAATTAAAAAAGTAAAAATGATAAAAACAATTATACAACTCTAGACAAAGGGGATTAAGAATGGGCATCTAGCAAAGGAGCCATTTGAGCATATCTGTTCACAACAATATGAAGTCACAGCTGCCAGTTCTTTAGCTAGTGTTGTCCTTTGCAAACATCAATTCTTACCAAGAATGTAGGATGTTGTAATGTATCATCGTAGTATATGTATGTAGCTAAGTAATGTGTCCATTTGCAATTGACAGATGAGTTTGTCAATGTGCAGTTTGTATAAGTGCCACCTAAGATTTTTTTTAATATGGCAGACAGCGTGCCTATAATCATTTGGACCACCATAGCCATTTGCTGGAACCTTTCAACCTTTCAAGTTTTTAGAACTTGATACTTTGTGATTTTTGCCAATTCTTTGTTTTTTATTCCAGCAGTCCCCAACTTCTCTGCAGACAGCTGGCGGCAGCAGGACCTGGTATCAGGTTGTGGCGTGGGGGATGGGGACCCCTGCTCTACTCTACTGTCCCCTGGTATATTATTATGATATTGAATAATATGAACGTCTATTTATTATATTTTGAATGTTCAAGGTATGGCACTTACGTTTTCTTGGTGCAATCTTAAAATCTTTCTCTGAAATGTCATTATAGTTCTGTCATATAAAATGTAGCAGTACTATATAGTAGGTCCAAGTTAAAACAATGAAATTTAATTAAAATAACATTCTGGAGAAAACATTCATGTAACACAAGTTTTAAAAGCTAGTTTGACCATATTTATGTACTCATCCTAGTCTGACTGGAAGGGGGAAGAAAAGGGAAGAGTGGAGAAAGTGAGGAGAAAGAAAACAAAAAGTGACTTCCAACTTCTTTCGATGCAGCAAGATACATAATATATTTATAATATCAACTCTTTACTTATCTAAAATAGTAAATACTAGTCACTTCTATAACCATGATCTACTTAATAATCAAAACCCAAATCAAAGTTTTATTTTTTTCTTTCAAGCAGAAAGTTCAACAACAATCAAAGAACAAAGACAATAATTTCTTCAGCACAGCAGTCTTTTTAAGTAGAGATTCTCAGCACCGTTTGTAGAAAAAATACTATATCTATTCACTGACTTTTTCATTCATTTTCAGTTTACAAGTAAAGCACTGGTAAAATAAGACAAACGTAAGACTTACCTTTGTTTCAAAGAGTTGATTGTATGCTGTTATTAACTGATCCTTAGTAGCTGTTTTAGCCACATTTTTTATCTGACCAAGCAACTTGTGCTCTGCAAGAAACTACAAACAAAACTTAAGATTAGTTCAGCTACCTGTAATAAATGACAAGTTTTCCTATACTGCAAAGTGAGCTGGAATAGTATCTGCACTTTACAAAATAGAAATTTGAAATCTATCTAAAGTTTCTGATAGCATCAAATAAATCCAATTATTGCTCCTGAAATCCAAAAACATGTGAGTCCTATACCAAGAACTCCAATCAGGGTGGTCACAGCAAACTGCAGAACAGAACCCAATCATAAGATAGAAAAAGAGCAAAGCGCACAGTGAAAAGAATACTATTCTGTTCCTCTTGATTTTTCATACCTGCCAATTTTATGGACGATAAACAAATTCATTTGCAATGTAAGTAAGCCATGAAATTGCAGATCAGCTTTAAATAAATTTAAAACCATATCACAATTTCACAATATTCCAAATAAAGATGTCTTATGATCTCAAGTCCATAAATCTAAATCAGCTAAAATTAAAAATATAAGGTACTGCATAACTGAAGCAAGCTTTCAGTTATACAATATCCTTCCCCTTTGCTCTTGGATTCATCTAAACTATTTCAATTTGAAAAATTTGGTTGTTTTTTTTAATCCCCTTCCAATTGCTTTCATGTTAACACAGACAACAGATGAATGGCTACAGGAAGTCCTCTCCAAGGCCTACTCCTTGTTTTTAATGCATTATCCAATGGGCAGTTTTCTTGCATTTCAAAAAATTAAAGACTATTGCCGGTAACAGCAGGTTATTTTAATGTTTTGCTAGGTTCTGAAATTCAAGGCAAAGATGCCAATGGCATCCAATGATCACTCAACAAATAACAGGGGAGGAAAAAAATCAACGTATTAAAATCTGGAAGAATGAATGATTATAAATTACTTTATCCTGGCCTGTCAGTAATGGAATCAGCAATCCCTATTCCCCTTCCCAGCGTGGGAGGGCTGGTTTTTTGCCCCCGCTGTGCTTACGACCACAACCCAAGCTGGCATGTGGGAATGCCGCAGTCACGTGAAATGAAAAGGGGGAGGAAAGATAACTCGATCCCACTGAAAAGGCTCCCATCGCATCCGAAGAGATCTATACGGTTCGCTTCGAAGAGCGGGACAGGGTTAAAGAAAGAGGGAGCCCTGACTAAAGGAAACTGGGCAACGACGGCTAAACAAGGCAGGAGAGGAGGGGACTTCGCAACTTTACACACATCTTCTGGCCACATTAAAGCTACACGCATCCAGGCTAACCCGCATGAACATATGAATGGAGCCTGCCTGCCCACCCGTCAGGTCGCGCCTCGGATCCCCCACCCTATGTGCCGCTTGTTCCTGCAGAAAGTGGACAATCTCCCGCTTGGGCAGCTCCTCGCTCCGCAACTCTTCCAGGCTCCAAGGGCGCGCGCGGTCCGCCATTACATCGCCTCATGCGCGGGCGCCTACTAGGAGAAAGTCCGGGAACCGTTCAGCCGCCCCTCACAAGCCCACAGCACGATATACAATTCCCGCACGCCTGGCAAGCCCCGCCACCTCCATCCATACGCGGTTCCGTTCACCTCTTCCCGTTGGGCATGCTGGGTAGCGTAGTTCTACCCGAGAAAGCAGAGGCTCCTGTTCCGTGATTGGATGGACGCTAACGCCAGACCGGCAGAGCTATTTCTGATGCATGCTGGGTATTGTAGTCTAAGATAGATAAGACCGACTGACCGACTTTATTGCCACCTTGAATGTACACTACTCGGCATCCATTAAAATGGAATTTCGTTGCAAGTCGGTTGTACCCTTTAAAAATCCTAATTCTACCTTATATTTCTACTTCTTGGTTTCTGTTGTAGGGGGACTGCGCGGTGCACTGGGCATTAAAAACACGAAACCAAACTACTAGAGAAATCGATCCAACAATAGCGGGAAATCTTCGGAAGGTAGTCCGCTCCTGCTTTGCCTGTTAAAGACTTGCGCGATAGTCTTGTAAGAAAACTTAAGCGTGGATGTTAATGGCTGAGTTTTTTTAATGTCAGAAACGGAGATTTAAGATAACCTTTATTGACACTTTTCTGTGAATATATATATACACACACACATATACATATATACACACACATATATATATACATATAAACACACATAAACACACATATACATACATACACACACATATATATATATCTCCACACGCACGCATACACATACATACACTTATGTTCTCTCTCCCTCTCTCACACACACATATAGTAATCACACTCCATTTTGAATACATAGCGGAAAAGAGTATTGAGAGTTAAAAAAAAAAAGCCAAATGCTCGCGTGTGATATTCCTAGCAGTTCTTTGACAAAGTCTTGGAAGTGACTCGTTGAAGCAGCCACCGTCTTAGTTGCATGTCTGCAGGCGCTGCAGTAATAAACGGGGGAAAAAAGTCGGTCCCTCCTTTGTCGGAACCTCTCTTTCTCTGATATACCAATTTTAAAAAAGTGAAAGATCCAATCTTGGTCGGTCAACGGGACCAGAGGTTTTGTCTTGAGGTTTTGTCTAGAGAGAAGTTCCCTGAAGATGGGCTCCAGCACGAGTCCGAAAGCTCGGGAGCCAAAAACCTCTGATCCCGGTGACCGATCCAGATCGGATCCTTCAACATTATCCTGGGAGGCGTTTATTCGTCTTCGTCCCGGGGGCGGGGCGGGGGAGGGGGGAAGAGAAAAAGAGCGAAAGAATGGACGCACGTGACCGATCCGCCTTTCTTGGGCTCGGCCAATCAGGGCCCTCCTCGAAGCTGGCGGGTTTTTCGGTGGCCGTCAAGATGGCGTCGTTACCCGTTGAGAGGAGTTGCGAGAGAACGGCGGGACGGAGGCGACGGCGGCGCTGCTGAAATGAAAGGCAGAAGCCGGCAGGCCACGCTCTTCCAAGCATGGGGAGCGCAGCCGACTCCTGCGCCGACGGTGGAAGAGGAGGAGGAAGAAGAAGAGGCGGCGCTTCTGGCTGCAGCCATAGAAGCCGAGTCAGCGAATTCGCCCTCCTGGCCCCCTCCGTCAGGCGCTTCTGCTGCCCGGGGATTCATCGGCGGCGCGCCGGGCGCTCTGTGGATGTTCCCGTCCGGCGACTGCGTGGAGGAGCGCATCTACCAGGTTCGAGCGTCGTGGGAAGCGCTCCTGGCCAACACGCTGCTCTGCCTGCCGACAGGGCTGGGCAAAACACTGGTAGCCGCCGTGGTCATGTACAATTTCTACCGGTGGTTCCCCGGCGGCAAGATCCTCTTCTTGGCACCGACCAAGCCTTTGGTGGCTCAGCAACGGGAGGCTTGCGCCCGCCTCCTGGGCATCCCCGCTGCGCATATGGCTGAGATGACCGGTGGGTGTTCGGTCACGTCCGGCCCGTGGCTCGGGATCGCGCTGTTTTCTCATGAGCAGACTTAGTGTCTTTATCTGCTATGTGGAAAGCTAAGCCGGCTGTGATCGCTAGTGGGGCAGACTTGTGAGACTATGAAGTTGAAAAGAAGTTCCAGGATAAGGCACATCTTTTATCCGTGGAAACGGAACAGTAGTGAAACTGGACCGAAAGGATTTTATTTCTTTTTTTTAATCCTGTTGGAGGAAAAATCCATCTGCTGACCCAGAACTGCACACTGTCTTCCTGTGTGGTTCTGTTTATCAATAAACTCACTTTTGTTGCCAGCAGTTTAGACATTAATGGCTGTGTGTTGTGTTATTTTGAGGGGACAGCACATTTACACTGTTA